>CAKNWT010328202.1:0-17335 GCA_932066315.1 Andricus coriarius | reverse complement strand
ATAATTCAAATTTGATATAAGAATAAAAAAGATTCCTTGGTTCGAGACGAATCGATTGACCTATAATATTAATACATTTTATTAAAGAGTAAGGAAGATATAGGCATTTATATTATATTACAAATTGATTTTTATAGTAAAAATTTTCTCATTCTCGTAATTTAAAGTTAATGCGAGAATAGAAAAGATGTGTTGATTCAAGACGAATCGATTGACCTATATGATATTGATACCTTTTTATTGAAGAGTAAGAAAGCTACGGCAATGCATACTATTTGAAAATACGGGTTTTTATAGTAAAAATTGTTTCTTTAACATAATTCAAAGTAATAAAAAAGATTCCTTGGTTCGAGACAAATCGATTGAACTATAATATTAATACATTTTCTGAAAGAGTAAGGAAGTTATCATCATTTATATTATATTAAAAATCGATTTTTATAGTAAAAATGTTCTCATTATGATAATTTAAAGTTGATGTGAGAATAGAAAAGATGTGTTGATTCAAGGCGAATCTATTGAATTATATTTACACATTGTATTAAACATTGATGAAGCTATGGTAATATCTTTTTTTTTTTAATTTAAAACTTATATCTTAACTTAAATTAATTTAGCATAAAGCTCGAAAAATTACCATTTTAAAAACAAAATTTGATTTGTCCGATTTGTCATTGTATTTACAATTTTTTTCTATCTCTCTAAATCTGAATTAGTGAAACTTCACTAATTGATAGTGAAATTCCACTAATTCAATTAGAAAGAAGTCGGTCACTAACGATTAGTAGAAAACTACTAATTTGATTAATGGAAATCGTCCACTAATGAAATTAGTAAAATTCCACTAAGCAATTAGTAGTCCGTGTCGTTGCAGTGTTTACTAATTAAATAGTGGAAAGTCACTAATTGAATAGTTAAAATGCACTAATTTTTAGTGACAAAATTAATATTTTTTAAATAAATATAAATTGACAGGAGATTCTTAAAAATTGTTAAATACAAAAAATATGCACTATTATAAATTCATGTATAAGTTTATTCACAGTCACACATTAAAATTAAATTTCTTCATCTGAAAGAAGTGGAGCATGAGCCGATGAAGTAGCAGGAGTTACTCTTGGTATAAATCCTTTGATTCATAAAATTAAGTACCACAATTCAATATTTCGAGAACGCTTTACTTCCCTTCTGACACAAAGCATAAACAAATGGCGTGGCATGGTTAGTGATTGCACTAGGTTACTATTGAGTTAGTAAAGCGAAGTTTCTAAATAATAGTGAACCATGTTTACTAATTGAAATTAGTAAAACTTATACTAATTTATTAGTAAAATACTTACTATTTTAAAAGTCAAACCTTAAAATATTACTATTTTGTTAGTGAACCATACATTTACTAATTTAATTAGTGAAATTTTCATTAATTCAGATTTAGAGAGATTATTTTGTATTTTTTGTAAATTTTTATTCTTAAATTGATAAAAATGAAAAATTTAGTTTGTCTCTTACTTTCGAAAAATTTACCCCTTTTCCTCTACCCTCTTTAAATATCCCGGGTGGAAGAAATTTTTACAAAAAAGTACAACATCTCTACAAGTGTATAATTTTTTGTTGAAACATGTACTTCTTTGTAAAAAAAATGTACAAAATTTAACAAAAAAATACAGTTAAATACAAATAGCTAATTTTTTCTTGCATTTTCCTGTAAAAAATTAAGAAATTAACAAGAAAGTACAAGTTTCTACAATTAAAAAATTTGTATAACTTTTTATCATCATTTTTTTTACTTAGTTATGAAAATCTACAAGGTATAACAGAAAACTACAGAATTTTACATTTTTTTAATTTGGATGTTCGACGTCGTTAAAACAATTTTAATTTTACGTAAATTATTGTAGAAAATTACAAATCTTCATAAAAAAGTACAAGATTTCACAAATGTTGAAATATTGGGAAACTGTACTTAAAATTATGTTTTATATACTGATAGTTTATTGTAGAAACGTACAAATTTAAACAAAAAAATATAATTTTTTACAAACAATATGTTAAAAATAAAAATTTATCAATTCGAAAGCTTCAGTAGTTAAACAAATGTAAACGTTCGATTGAAACTTTATAAACCATTCATAATTTTAAAATAATTTGAAAAACTAAACGCTCTCATTCAATTCCAAATCCTATTCAAAATATTCTTTCAATCTAAAATATTCCATTTTTAACCAATTTAATTTAACATTTTTTTATCAAGGAAGACATTTTTTTAATATTTAGCAATATTTTACTTTTCATTTAAAGTGAGCAATTATAAATCAAATATTAAAACCCAATTTTAAACTGAATTATTTGAAATAATGTTACAATTTTAATTGTTCTATTTAACAAATTTGTAATATGTAAGTGAAATTATTGAATTTTCATGCATAAATAACAGTTAAATAATTATCAATTTGGAAAAAAAATTCAGTTAGTTTAAAAGGTATTTACAAGTTTTGAGAAGATCCAAACTTAATTTAAAACTGGAAAGATTCTGAAAAATAAAAAAATAAATTCAGATTTTTGAAGATTTCGAAATAAAATTGTGAAGCTTTTTAAGGATCTTTAAACGTTTTAAGTAAATAAAAAAATGTCTCAAGTTTGCTGGGAAAATTTAAAACGACTTTTTATGTTGAAAAATTAATTTTAAGAGAACATTTAAAAAGATTTTTTTTCTATGATAAACGACAACTCGACAATTATTAATGTTTAAGATAATCGAGTACGTTTAAAATATATTTCGAAGTTTTGAAAAGATTCCAAAATAATTTAAAATGTGATAAGATTTAAAAACATTTAAAACACAATGTAGATTTTTGAAGATGTCGAAAACAAAATTTACAGGCTTTTTAAACATTTTGAAAGGTTGTAATAAATAAAAAATTTGTGTCAAAATTCCTAGAAAAACTAGCAATAATTTGTTTGTTGAAAAATTAATTTTAAAAGAATATTTGATAAGATTTCCAAAATTTTCAAAAAAGAATCTGAATGATTTTAAGGTAATTTTTTTACTTTTGCAGGATTTTCAAAAATTTTTTGAAAAAATTCGAGTTTCAAAATAATAAAATTATTATTAGATTCCTGGAAAATTTTCATATGATTTTCTCAAACAAAATTTTAAGAGAATATTTACGAAGATTTCAAAACAAATTTTAATGTATAAATTATTGTTTCTACCTTAAAATTTCTTAAAATGATATAATTTTGAAAATTTATAAATTTTTTTATTCATTCTTCAAATTATAGCATTGAAATTGATAGCGTACATTTCTTTTTTCATATATTTTAACTGTACAATGTATAAAAGTTTAAGGTTTTTTTTTAATAACGATTATTCATTATTGTCTTTTAATATTCTTCCATTCCTTTAAAATTTAAACATAGAAGCTTTTTTGGTAATAGCGATCATGTAAGCATTTTAATTAAAAATTATCTCATTGCAATATTCTAAATATTTGTCATCCTAGTTCGAAAAAGAAGAACTTTTTGTCTGCGAATCCTGTAAATTCCTGTAGATTCTATTAGTTGTAGAATTTTTTTTATTATTCAAATTTTTCCTAAAATTTTGTAATCATGAAAAATTAACCAATTTTGGTTTTCAATCTTTTACATTTTTTTCTGAAACTTTAGAAAATCATTTGAAATGTTTAAAAATATTTTCTAACATTATTTGTTCAAAATAAAAAATATGTTTAAAGTTTAGCTGGAATCATAACAGCAAAAATTATTATCTTAAAACTTTTTAAACTCTTAAAAAAGCTGCAAAATTTTTTTTACTAATCTTCAAAAATCTACATTTTGTTAACAAAATTTTTAAATCTTTTCAAATATTAAATTAGTTTAGTATCTTTCTAAAACTTCTGAATAAATTTAAATAATTCAAAGTTTTCCTAACATTTTTTTAAAATCCTGCGATCTTGTTAAACAATTTGACTCTTCTAAGTTTATTTACTTTATACAATATGCAATTTAAAATATTTAATAAACAGAGACCCACAAAAAATTGCCCTAATATAAAAACTTAAATAATAATTGAAATATTGTAAGTATTTTTCCATAATTTCACTTTTCTCATCTCTTTGAAAACGTGAAAAAGTTTACAAATTACAGTGTGGTAGCAAAACGTTAAGATTGTTAAGAACAACATTATTTCCTTTTGTCATTTTTCAAAAATTTGGTCAAAAAGATAATAACATAATTCTTGCCTTTATTATTAACAAATAATTCATAATTTAAATATTTTTTCTATTACAAATAAATTTTTGAATTAAAATTCCTCATTTGGAAATTACGATTTACAAAATTCTCGAATATTCCTAAATATCTCTTGAACTGACTCAAATTATTCCTAAAATCGTTATAAAATCTTCCGGATTCATTTTTGACAATTTTTTTAATCTTATATAATTTTATTTTAATTTGTCTAAATATTCTACTGAAATTAATGTTTTTAAATACAGAATTACTTGAAACATTCCCAGGAATTTTAAGAAAAAATTTATATTAGCTTAAAACCTTTAAAAATCTTTAAAAAACTCAACATTTTATTTTGAAATCTTCAAAAATCTAGATTTTGTTAAGAATTTTTTATTAATTTTGTAATTTTTTTAAAATTTCTAAATATATGTTAAAATGATTCAAATTTCTCATACAATTTCAAAAAAATCTGCAAAATTAAAAAAATTGCTTCCAAATCTTCCAGGTTTTATTTTATAATTTTCTTAATCTTTCGTAATTTTTTTAAATTCTTTTTGATTATTTGCTACAAATAAATGTTCTAAAATAAAAAGTCATAAAAAAATTTCCGAGAAATATTGAAAAAAATTTTTTTCTTTTGAAACCTTTCAAAATTCTTGAAAAGCTTCTAAATTTTTGTTCGAAATCTTCAAAAATCTACATTTTGTTTTGAATGAAATTATTTTTGTATCCTTTCAAAACTTCTTAATAACTCTTAAACTTATTCGAATTTTTTTCTAAAATTTGGTAATCTTGCAAAATTAAAAAATTTTGCTTTGCAATCTTCTACATTCTCTTAGAAAAATTTGGGAAATCATTTTAAATCTTTTGCAATATTTTAAAATATTTTCTTCAAATAATTTTTCAAGAAAAAATTACTATAAACTTTATCTGGAATTTGAAAAAAAAATGTTATTTTTTCAAAGTCCTCAAAACTCTTAAAAAGTTTCAAAATTTTATTTAAAAATCTTCAATAATCTACATTGTGTTTAAAATTTATCGCTACTGGTATGTTTTTGGTTACCGGTACCGACAGTTTTTTTAATCATTACCTACAGGCTATAAATGTTTACAAATTATATTCTGATAGCAAAATATAGAGAACAGAATCATTTCCCAATATTAAAAAATAATGAAAATTTTCTCTTTTGTCAATAACATTTAGAAACATTTAGAAATCATTTTTATTGTCAAATAGAATTACTTATTTGGAAATCTTGATTTACTATATTGATGGTGTAGAAAATTCTTAATCTTTATTAATAAATAAATACATATCACCTCATTTGTTATGGCCAAGGAGTTGTGAATAGAATCCTTTTGTCATTTTTAATACATATGTCAAATGTTTAAAACAGAATATTGTTGCCTTTATTATCAAAGAATAATTTACAATTTAAAGTTTTTCTTTCAGAAATAAATTTTCAGAATCAAAATTCCTCATTTGGAAATTGAGATTTACAAAATTGTATAAATTCAAAAGAACAAACAGAAAACAGCCAATCAGGTAGTTAACAACAATGAGTGCGAGCTTTTCGAAAATTTCGTTCCACCCATTTTTTGTTTGTCAGTTTAAAACAAACAAATTGGAACTAAAAACAAAATTGAAAAATTTCAAGTAGATAAATTTGAACGTTTTTTAGCCAAAAGCATAAACAACATAAATTATTTTCCAACTGGCAGTTCCAGTAATTAAAGGCTGACCAGTTGGAAGCAACTGTATTGCTAGAATGGTATTTCATTTTGAAAATTATCATTCTATTTCGAACGCCTTAAAAATTTGAAAAATTTGAAATTAGAAAGCCTGAAAGAGGGCCACATCTGGATTTGAGCAAATAAACGGTATTTATGAGAAGAATTATTCGGACATAACGATGTTTGCCATATTCTCAAGGGTGTTTTTCTTAAAATATGAAAGTAACTGACCTGAAGCTGAAGAAAAATATTTTTAGACATTAGTGAGAAGGTCAAGGTTTGGAATTTTCAGATTTAGGGAGGAAAATTTAACCTGAAATATGAGGGTCAATAAAAGTATAAGAGAGTGCTTAGGATCCTTGCCTAACACCTGAGGTAAGGTTGCGCAAAAGTACGGTTGAAGAATTCAAGGTTTACGGCCCTTTGAGTATAAGTCGTTTTTACTTTTAAAGCTTAACCACCTGTTTTGACCTGGTTCTGGTAACCTGGGAACCTGGGATCTGAGCTCAAGTAATAATATAATAAACGACTCCAATACTCCTAATAATATTTGGGGCACTGTCGAAAAAAAACAGGAAAATTAGATTTATAGACTTGGAGATTCGTTCTAGAAATCTTACAGAGGCATCCTAATAAGAATTTTAATTTCTTTATTGAGTTCAATATAGTTAAGGTATTTTTGGAAATTTCGAAGATTTTAAACAGTTTTGAAAATAAAAATTAAAAGTGGCTCATAAAGTCAATATTTTTAGATTTATATACACTTCGAGATTCGTTCTAAAAATCTGACAGGGAAAATCTAAAAAGAATGTTAATTTCTTTATTGAGTTCAATATATTTGAGATTTATTTCGAAATTTTAAAAGATTTTAAAATAGTTTCAAACTGAAAACTTTCAGTTCTTCGGCAATAAAGATCCAAACGATTTAGTTTTGGTAGATTAGTTTATATTTTTCCATCTAAAAAACGTTTTGTAACGTTATTTGTTGTTGAAAACCAGATTGACTTTTCACTTCTTTCAAGTTGGTTTATATCTTAAATTTGAAAATTTTAACAATAAATGTACAAAAAATCCCATTTAATAATAAAAATCCTAAAAAACCTTAAGGGTCGTCCAAAAACTACGTTACCAATTTAAGGGGGGAGGGGCTCACGGTAATATTTTCTCTTTTTTTAAGACAAATATCCTATTTCCCCTTTTTCTAGTTTTTTGCTTAAATGTCAACTAAATTAATAGAACCCAAAAAGAAAAATCAAATACTTCTCGTTGAAAAGTCTCCTATTATATTTTTGGTCCAAAATTCATCTCAGTTCGGTAAAAATTCTGGAATTTGATAAAAAATTTTATTATTTTGTTGAAAATGCAACTATTTTGTTAAAAAGTCATATTTTTTGGTCAGAAATTCAACTGCTTGGTTGAAAGTTGAACTACTTTGTTGAAAATTATTTTTTTTTGCTGCAGATTCATCTCCTTGGTTAGAAATTCACCTATTTCATTTTTAGAAAATTAATCCTCTGGGTTAAAAACTCATCTTTTCGGCTTGAAATCTTTTCTTGAAAATTAATGTTTTTAAGATTCATCAATTTAGTAGAAAATTAATTTTTGTTGTTGATAAAAATGTAACTATTTTGTCAAAAGTTCGTTTTCTTTGCGTTTATAATTAATTTTTTAACGAACAATGTAATTATTCCATTTCTGGTTAAAAATTAATACTTTTAATTGATTTGTTAAAACTTGTATTTTTTAATAAAAAAATAATCTTCTTGGCTGAAAATTCATTCTTTTTGGTTAAAAACATAACTATATATTTGGTTCTACATTAATCCGACCTTTTTGAGTATTCCACAATTTAGTAGGAAATTAAACTATTTGGTTCAAAATTAACTTTTTTGTTAAAAATGCATAATTTTGGTTTTAATTGAACTATTTCGTTAAAAATTAAACTATTTTTATGAAAAAATAACTTTGCGGCAGAAAATTTCCTTTTTTCAGAAAATAATATTTTTGGTTTAAAAATTCAACCGTTTTGTAGATAATTCGTTCTTTTGGCTTTAAAATTCAACAATTTTGTTGAAAATTCGCGTTTTTCGGTAAAAAATTAATGTTATTACTGGATTTTTTTTAATTTGCCTCCTTGGTTGATAATGTAATTATTTCATTACAACAAATTAATCTTCCGGGTTAAAAAATCATCTTTTGGGTTGAACTCTTTTGTTGAAAATTCATTTTTTTGTTGTTGAAAATGTAATTATTTTATTGGAAATTGTTTTTTTTTAATTGATACTTTTTTTGAAAATTCATCTTTTCTAGTTGACAATTCACGTATTTTGTTAAAAAATGTTTTTTTTCGAAAATTATCTTTTTCGTGCAAAATTTTCAACTACTTGGTTGAAAGTTGAACAAGTTTGTTAAAAATTCATATTTTTTCAAGATTCACCTCTTTGGTTTTGAATTCAACAATCTTGTTGAAAATTGATGTATTTTGTTGAAAATTCGTGTTTTTTGGTAGAAAATTAATCTTCTTGCGGAAAAATGTATATTTTTGGTTAAAAATTGAACTACTTTGTTAAAAAATCATCTTTTTAGTTGAGAATTCAACTATATAGTTGAAAGTTAAACTAGTTTGTTAAATATTAATATTTTTCTTAAGATTCACCTCTTTGTTTTAAAATGTGTATTTATTGTTTAAAATTCTTTTTTTTTAATAATGATTAATTTTTTGATCTGAAAATTTCACTATCCCATTTTTGGTTAGAAATTTATCGTTAATCGTAAGTTCAAAATTTCAAAGAAGATTCAACATTTTTAACAATTTTAGGTTGTGTTAGTATATGACACCAAACACTAATATTAATATTAAATATTAATATTTTTTATAGGAAATAAATTATGATACTAAATTGATGATACTAAATTATTAGATTTCAAAGAATATTTATAACTTTTCAGCAACCTTAGGCTATGTTGTTGTGTTTCACCTGAAATTTGTATTTTTAATCAAGCGATTATTATAAATAACTATTAGATTTGAATCCAATTATAATTGTTTTAAAAAAAACATTGAAAAGCTTGCAAATTTTCGGATTGCGTTTAATGTTTTTCGTTCGAAATTGGAATTTTTATTCAAGAATCATTAGACTTCACAGAAGATTTATAATCTTTTAACAATTTTAGGTTAAGGTGGAATTTTAAATTAAAATTGACATTTCCAACCAAAAATCATTATAATTTGGACAAGATTTAGAATGTTTTAACAAGTTTAGATTATGTTAGTGTTTTTCTTTAGAAATTGGTATTTTTATTAAAAAAATATATATTTTAAAGAAGATTCACAGCTGTTTTTTTAAATATATATTTTAAAGAAGTTTCACAAATTTTCACAATTTTAGGTTATGTCAGTGTTTTACATCAATAATTGGTATTTTAAAACAAAAATCATTATATAGTTAGTACAAAAAATTTTGGTATGTTTCACCTGAAATTTGTATTCTTAAATCAAAAATCACTAGATTTTAATCCAATGTTTTTTGTTTAAAATAATAAAATTTACAAGCCAGAACAATTTCGGATTTTTTAATGTTTTTCGTCAGTAATTGAAATTTTTCTTCAAAACTCCTTAGATTTTAAAAAAATGCATAATTTCTGACCAATTTTAGGTTACGTTAAAATTTTACATGGAAAATGGGCATTTTCAAACAGGATTCATTATAATTTCCACAAATTTAAAAATCTTTTAACATTTTTTCGATTTTGTTAGTCTTTCTCGTCGAAAATTGTTATTAACAAAAAAATCATGTTGGAAAGAGGATTCACAACTTTTCGAAGAAGATTTACAATTTTGAAACAATTTAAGGTTATGTTAACATTTTTCGTCAGAAATTTGTTATTTTAAACAAAAATTATAATATTTTAGAGAAGATTTCTAATTTGATGTAATTTATTGTTATGTTCTTTTCGTCGAAATTGGATATTTTTAATAAAAAAATCATAGGATTTTTCAAATTATTATTCTTATTCAGTCATTAAATTCACAAATTTTTGTGATATCGGCGTTTTATATTGGAAATCGCTAAAAATTTCAAAGATTTATAATTTTGCAACAATGTTTGGTTTCTTTAACATTTTTCGTCAGAAAAAGGTGATTTTAAACAAAAAACGTCAGGTTCAAAATAATTTTGACCATCTTAAACAATTTTTGGTTATGTTATGTTAGTGTTTTTTTATCGGAAATCATGTTTTTCGATATTATATTTGGATAATATAAAAAAACTCTCCTAAAATACATAAAAATTGCGATTTCTACGGAGGCATTATTGAGAGCGGCTGACTGGAATTTCGAAGTCAGTGTGAGAGTGGGGGCTGCGCCTTGGCGAGCTCGAGCAAGGATGAGGGGAAGCGGTCTTATTCGGAGCGGTCTTATTGAGAGCTTCGACTCTATTTTAATTTAGAAATTACACGAGGAAAAAAACCGAGCACATAGCACGCGAGTTTGTTTCCTAGTATCTAGAAGTTAAAAATGCGGCTTTTTAATAAGCAAAATTTTTAATAAATAATAAAAGGATTATCAAAGAAGGAACAATTAAAATTGGAATCATAAAAATTGGAACGTTCTCCAATTAAAATCGAAAGTAATCAAATTGATAGACTTTTCACTGGTATAAATACAAATGAAAAGCCTATCAATTTGATTACATTCAATTTCAACTCGAGAACGTTCAAAATCCTTCAATTGTGTATGCTTTCTATTACAAAGCTTTTTAATAATTCATTAAGATGACTTTTTGAAGCTCTTCGCCTGGGGTGATTGCTAGAGAGATTGATCAGCGACCTAGGTCGGAGCAATGTTGTGGAACGAATGTGTTGTTAAAATAAGCATCGAAGCATCAAATAAGCATCATGAGCATCAAATAAGCATCATGAGCCTAATGCCTAATGGCCTAATGATCCCTAATCTATACCTTCATAGTATAAGAACATTTTGTTTTAAAGTGATTAGAGATTATTATAAATCGGCCCTGAAATGACTCCCATCCCGACTTTTCCCGATCTTCAAATGGGCCAAAATATAAGTCTGCAATCGCTTCTTCCACTATCATCAATATAATACCCTCTTATCTCGAAAATTCGGTCGCGGAAAGTACTTTCGGCTCCCTCTTACTCTCACCCCTTTTTCATCACAGACCACGTTCCTGAATCGCGGCCAGAGAGAGGACAAGCTTCGGAGATAAATCGGCAGATAACTCGACGCGATAAGATAAGTGTCGACGAGGTGCCAGGATCGACTTGAAGCCCGTGAGGTCGTGCCATAAAATCCCCCCCCCCCCGCCCGATACAACCGATGCACGCGCTTTCGCGCCACCTTCTGACCTTCAAAGTGTACATACTCCCTGTACATTGAAGGTAGGTGCGTATGAGTGCTTTTGGAAGCAGCGACTCGTTGTGATTTATGGTTGAAAAAGAAATTGTCCGAACGTAGGTGGACGATGATTTATCTACGCTGAATAAATTGCGCGTATACATACTGGAAAGTGAACCTAGACGGTAATGGGGGGGGGGCAAAAAGTTGGCGCGAAGGAGAGCGAAGAGAGGATTCGTCACTTGTCGCGCTTGACGACCAATAAAAATTCGTTATTCATGCGCGCCAATCGGACGTGGCGTATTTATATTCATTCAACTTCAAGTCAAACTGCGCGTGGCTCGCGTCTTCTTTGGTCATTTAGTGCGTGGGTTTGGAACTTTTTTAGTATTCGAATGGATGACTTATTGGATGGGTCTTATTTCATTTATTTGTTTGGAAGTAGTAGGCGATATTTTTTTGAGAAATTGAAGTTGTGAAGAGTGACTCCTACATACTTATCATATGGAAGGATACAAATGGTATCAGTAGATTGAAACTATTCAAATTAAGACGATTTCCTGGTAGCAGCATCCAGGTTTGGATGCTTTTCAGTTGAAAGGGCCAAAATTGGAAAGATTTTCAGTTGGAAGCAAACAAATTTGGCACATTTCTGTTGGAAGCGTACAAATAGGATCACTTTCTAGTTGGAAGCATTAAAATTTGGACACTTTTCAGTTAAAAGGGACCAAATTGAAACGATTGTCATTGAGAGGCATCCAAATTGGGCCAATTTCCAGTTGGTGCAATTCAAATTGGAATAATTTCTAGTTAGAAGATTCAAAAATAAGGACTTGTTACAGTTGAAAGCATCCAAATTCGAATTCAGCACTGATGGAACTTTTTAAATCAGAATTGTAAAGATTTCTAGTTGAACGAATCGAAATTTGGAAGCGTTTCCTTTAGGAGCATCCAAATCGAGACTCTACAAAGGGCACCATTCAAATTGGGACGATTTACAGTCAGAAGCATTTATTACATGCTTTGCAGATTAAAGGGTCCTAATTAGGACGATTTTCAGTTCGAAAATCCAAATTTGGATGCTTTTTAGTTGGCAAAATCCAAATTGGGATCATTTCCAGTTGGAAGCATCCAAATTAGGACAATTTCCAGTTGGAAGCATCTAAATCGAGACTTCTTACAGTTAAAAGCATCCAATTTGGGACTAGACTATATGTGCAGTTGGAAACATTCCAATTGGGAGGATTTCCAGTTGAAAGAATCCAAATTTAGGTGATTTTCAGTTGGAAGGATACAAATTGGTACAGTTCCTATTGGAAGCATCCAGATTGGGACTAGGTACAGTTGGAACTATTCAAATTTGGACGACTTCCAGTTTGAAACATCCAAATTGGAACACATTTCAATCGAAATCATCGAAATTAGGACACGTTAAAGTTTAAAGCATCCGAATTGGGACACGTTCCAGGTGAAAGAATCAAAACTGGGACAGTTGAAAGCATCCAAATTGGGACTCTGTACAGTTGTAACCATTAAAATTAGGACGATTTCCAGTTGGAAGCATCCAAATTTGGGTGCTTTTTAGTCGGAGGGATCCAAGTTGAGACGATTTTCTGTTGGAAGCATCCAAATCAAGACTTTTTAGTTAAAAGCGTCCCAAACTGGTACTGTGTACAGTTGGGTTTATTTGTAGATGGAAGCATCCAATTTAGGATTAGGATTATATACAGTTGGGATCATTTACAGTTAGAATCATCTAAATTTGGACGTTTTTGAGTTAAAATGGTCTAAACTGGGATTCTACAGTTGAAACTATTTAAATTGGGATAATTTTTAGTTAAAAGCATCTAAATTTGGATGCTTTTCAGTTTGAAGAATCTAAAACAAGATGCTTTATAGTTGGAAGACCTCAAATGTTTGTGCTTTTTAGTTGAATGCATCCAAGTCGGAACTCTACTGTTGAAACCATTCAAATTGGGACGATTTACATTCAGTAGTATCCCAATTTCGACACATTTTAGTTGGAAGGGCCCAACTTAGGATGATTTTCAGTTGGAAGTATCCAAATCTAGACTCTACACTTGAAAGCATTTAAATTGGGATGATTGCCAGGTAGAAGCATCCAGATTTGGACGCTTTTCAGTTAAAAGGGCCCAAATAGGGACGGCTTCCAGTTGGAAGCATCCAAATCTGGATTCTACAGTTTAAAGCACTTGAATTGGGACGATATCTAGTTAGTAGCATCAAGATTTGGACGCATCTTACTTGGAAGGGCCCAAATTGGGACCATTTCCAGTTGGAAGCATTAAATTTAGATTATACAGATGGAAGCATTCAAATTGGGACGATTTCCAGGTAGAAGCATCCAGATTTGGACGCTTTTCAGTTAGAAGGGCCCAAATTGGGACGACATCCAGTTGGAAGAAATCAAATTGGGACAATTTGTAGTTAAAAGCATCCAGATTTGGATGCTCTTCAGTTGAAAGGGTCCAAATTGGGACGATTCCCAATTGCAAGCATCCAAATCTTGACTGTACAGTTGGAAGCATTCAAATTGGGACTATTTCCAGTTAGAAGAATCCAGCTTTAGATACTTTTCAGTTGTAAAGACCCAATTTGGGACAGTTTCCAGTTAGATGCATCCAAATTTGGACGCATTTTACATAGAATCAGATTTAGAGACTTTTCATTTGGACAGGTCCAATTTAGGACGATTTCCACTTGTAAGCATCCAACTCTGGACGCTTTGTAATTAGAAGTGCCCAAATTCGGGCGATTTGCAGTTGGAAGCATATAAATCAGGACGATATACAGTTAGCAGTATCCAGATCTGGACGCTTGTTAGTTCGAAGAGTCCAAATTGGGACGATTTCCAGTGGGAAGCATCCAAATCTAGACTTTGCAGTTAGAAGAATTCAAATTGGGACAATTTCTAGTTAAAAGCATCCATATTTGGATGCTCTTGAGTTTGAAGAGCCCAAATTGGGACGATTCCCAATTGCAAACATCCAAATCTTGACTGTACAGTTTGGAATCAAATTGGAACTATTTCCAGTTAGAAGAATCAAACTTTAGATACTTTTCAGTTGGAAAGGCCCAATTTGGGACAGTTTCCAGTTAGATGCATCCAAATTTAGACGCATTTTACTAACAACCAGATTTGGAGACTTTTCAATTAGAAAGGTCCAATTTCGAACGATTTCCAGTTGGAAGCATCCCAATCTGGGCGCGTTTTAGTTAGAAGTGCCCAAATTTGGGCGATTTGCAGTTGGAAGCATCCAAATCTCGACTTTGCAGTTGGAAGCATTCAAATTGGGACATTTTCTAGTTAAAAGCACCCAGATTTGGATGCTCTTCAGTTGGAAGAGCCCAAATTGGAACGATCCACAATTGCAAGCATCGAAATCTTGAATGTACAGTTGGAAGCATTTAAATTGCAACTATTTCCCTCGCTATTTCCAGTTAGAAAAATCCAGCTTTAGAGACTTTTCAGTTGGAAGGGTCCAATTTAGGACGATTTCCAGTTGGAAAGCATCAAAATCTAGACTTTAAAGTTGGAAGCATTCAAATTGGGACAATTTGTGGTTAAAAGCATCCAGATTTTGATGCTCTCCTTTCGGAAGGGTCCAAATTGGGATGATTTCCAATTGGAAGCATAGAAATCTTGACTGCACAGTTGGATGAATTAAAATTGGAACTATTTCTAGTTAGAAACATCCAGATTAAGACACTTTTCAGTTGTAAAGGTCCAATTTAGGACGGTTTCAAGTTGGATGTATCCAAATCTGGATGCGTTTTAGTTAAAAGTGCCCTAATTGGGTAGTTTTGCAGTTGGAAGCATTCGAATTGGGCCGATATCCAGTTAGCAGCATCCAAATTTAGCCTTTTTTCAGTTGGAAGGGCCCAAATCGGGAAGATTTCGAGTTGGAAGCATCGAAATTCTTACGCTTTCCAGTTTGAAGCAACTATATTTAAAGTATTTTTAGTTTAGGGGAGACCACCCTACAATATATAATGATCCTACAGTAGATAATCATTAATTTAAAATACTAATGTTTGTAAAATATTTAATTTAATGTTATTAATAGTTAAGACATGATACGTCGTAATATATTAAAATAAGAATGGATTATTATACTTATATTTGTGCTTATTATTAATGATTATCCACTGTAGGATCATTATCTACTATAGGGTGGTCTCCCCTACAGCATCGAATTTGTAATGCTTTCATGCCAATTTTGGAAAATAAATTAAATTGCTATCAATTTTTTATAAAAATAACAACGTCCTCCCGTTAAGGAAATCATTACTACATTTTTTTGATTAGTGATATAATAAAAAATTCTGATTTATTTATGATGGACATTTTTAAGTACAATATAAATTTCCTGTCCATATGACATATATAGTGTCTGAATAGAGTAAGGCCCTGATTACACTGTGTGCGTGAGTTTCTCTTCTTTCATTTTGACAAGAGCTGTTAATCTGCCGAATGGTTATAGCAGGTTCATAAATGAAAGATTTACAGGCCAGGGCTGTAAATCTTCGTTTTATGAATTTTTTCCCATAGAACATTTGTGTCAATCGAAGAAATTATAGATACAAATTGACCCATATCAAAAGAGCTGCATTAATCTTTGCGACACAATACATGACGTACATATTACATAACTTATAAGATTTGTTAACTAGTTTATTTGAATTGCAAATTATATAATTGAAAGGAATATCGGGTACCAATTTGAAATTGTAACAAATAAAATCTGAGTGTTATTTTTCTAATTAAATTAATAGATTACTTTTTATTGTTTCAGGTGAGCTCAATTTCTCCGACTTCTATCTGAGCATGTAAATGTAAGTAAATTCAATCAACCATTTTCTAGTCACCGAGTAAAATCTTTAATATGGTTTCCATTTCCTAGTGAAACTCAAGAAAGTATCACAAAAGTAGTAAGAAATACGAGAGTAAAGAGAAAATAAACCGTCCGCTAGTTGCGGAAAAGGAACTAATATGTTACGAAAAACAAAGAAGAAACCAATAGGGGTAGAAAAAGTATGAAGAGGGTCTGAATTATCTCTTAAAATAAAGCTGCAATGAGAAAAAGAAATAGGGATGCGGGAGAAGATTAAAAAAAATTAAATCTTGTAAAATATTCGAGATAGCAGAAGTCTCTAGGCCTTTTTAGGCTGTTCCTGTGTTTAATAAGCATCTCTATCCGACCCTGAATGAAATTGACTCAAGTACATCTCCGGCACTCTGAGCGATGCGTATCCACTTAGTACGCGAGCGTGTCATGCGATAAGGCGACAACGCGTTCGCGTCGCACGACATGTCTCTATTGGGTTGGTTTGGCGACTCTCGTGAGATATGGGTAAGAGTAAGAGAGAAAAGGAAAGAGACAAGACAAAAAAAGAAGAGGAAGTCAAAGAATAATGGAATACGACGATCCCTGGCTTCTTATAAGAATTATTCTTAAGTTTTGGGGATGGGATCGAACAAAAATTTGTTTAAGAATAGTCTAAACACTTTCTTAGCCAAGGAATAATTTGACTTCGTTTTAGGATTAATAATATATGTAAATTAAAGTGGAAATCTATCATAGCAATTGGGACGCCTCATAGATGGAATAAGCTAAATTGTGATTCATTCCAGCTGGAAGCATCTGAATTGGGACATGTTCTAATTATAAACATCATAATGGGGGATCATTTCAGTTGCAAGTTGCGACATATTGAATGTACGACGATTAATTTGGAAGCATAAGAATTGGAAATCGTTCCAGTTGGAAGAATCAGAATTGGGATTCATTTCAGTTGGAAGTATTTGAATTGTGCCTTGTTCAGGCTGAAAGCATCAGAATGGAAATCTTTTCAGTTGGAAGAATTACAATTGGGATTCATTCCGGTTCGAAATATCTGAACTGTGTGCCGTTCAAGTTGGAAGCATCAGAATGGGAAATCCTTCCAGTTGGAAGAATTATAATTGGGATTCATTCCAGTTGGAAGTAT
>CAKNWT010328201.1:0-10865 GCA_932066315.1 Andricus coriarius | reverse complement strand
TGAATATTTCGCCAGCCAGCCCCGACATTGTCTCAAAAAAATTTATCTTTGCTCATATTTTCGTGTCAATTTTTTCAAATTTGTGCAACAAGCTTCAATCCTTAAAAATGACCCCTTATGAGGCAAACCATAATGCGGGGGGCAGCGAAATATTTTGTCAGCCCCGACATTGTACAAAATCAACTTAACATGTGCTCATTATTTTCGTCCTAATTTCTTCAATTTTGTGCAAGAGCCTTCCACCGTTAAAAACCACCCTCTATGAGGCAAACCTCTGTGAGACCAGAAAATCTTTTATAAGGAAGTAATCACTTAGATCAACTTCAGAAAAGTCTAGCTTAAGTTCACATGCCCACTTTTTGGAATGTTTTCGTTAAAAGGAACTAAGGAAGGATCCTAAAGGTTGTTGAATATTATTGTTAGATTTAAAACTTAACCTGGAGTTTTGTGAAGGTGAGCTGAGTGATTATTTTCATTAAAAAAATTGCCTGGCTTTTTTGCTTGAAGACTTTTTGGAATGTATTTCTCAAAACAACTAGGTGTTCATTCTAAGTATTCTTGAATATCATTTTTGTATTTGAAACTTAAACTAGAGTTTTGGAAAGGTGACCTGAGCGATTATTTTCACTTAAAAAATTGTCTGGCTTTTTTACTTGCACACCTTCGAAATTTTGTCGCTAAAACGACTAGAGGTGGATTCTAAGGGTTATTGAATATTACTGTTGGATTTAAAACTTAGCCTAAAGTTTTCTGAGGGTGACCTGGGTAATATCAAACTTCATCCCTTGAAAACTACCCCGACATTTCCCAAAATCAAATTTACGTGGGCCTAACATTTTTGCCGCAATTTGTTTAAATTTTTGCAACAAACTCCATTCCTTAAAAAATACTACCAGTCGCCTTTAGACGATTACAAGAAAATAACAATCTTTATTTATTTCATCATAAGCCCAATGCTGCAATGGGTACAGTATTTCGATTATCTACATCAGGTGTCCATTTTCGCTAAAAGAGTTCTAAAAAATTTTCAACATCTCGAAAGCGACTTAAGATAGGTGGATAATAATAAAATTATGAGTTTATTGAAAAGGTGATATACTCTCGAAAGACATTCAAAAAACTCAAAAGGTAATTGCTAAATCCAACAATAATGTTCAAACCCCACACAAAAACTACCCCAACTTGTTTCAGCAAAAACATTCTAAAGGTCTCCAAGTAAAAAATCCAAGTAACCGTTTGATTAAAAGTTATCCCTCTAGTCACCTTCACAAAACTCCAGGTTCAGTTCTGAATCCAACAGTCAGAAAATAATTTGAAGAAAATAATCACCCAGGTCTCCAATACAAAGCTCCAGGTTATGATTTAAAACCAGAATGAACATTCAAGAACCCTAAAAATCCACTTCTAGTATTTTTAACGGAAATCTTCCAAAGGTCTGCAAGTAAAATAGCCAGCAAATGTTTTGAGTGAAAATAGTCACTCAGGTAACCTTAAAAAAATTCCGGGTTAGGTTTTAAATTAAACAATAATATTTAGTAACCCTTAGAATAAACCTTCAGTTCTTTAGATGAAAACATTCCAAGAAGTGGGCTTGTGAACTTAACCAAGAGTTTTCTGAAGTTGATGTAAGAGATTCTTTTCATTTATAATATTTTCTGGCTGCGCAGAGGTTTCCCTCGCAGAGGGAAGTTTTCGAAGGTTGAAGTTTGTTGCACAAATTTGAACAAATTGAGACGAAAATAATAAGCCCATATCAAGCTGATACTGGACAATGTCGGGGCTAGCAAAATATTTTGCTGGCCCCGTCGTGACGCTTGCCTCCCACGGGATATTTTTTAAGATTAAAGTTGGTTGTAAAAATTTGATCAAATTAAGACAAAAATAATGCTCCCATATAAAGTTGCTTCTGACCAATGTCGGGGCTGGCAAAATATTTCGCTGGCACCGCCATGCTGTTTTCCTCACAGAGGGTAGTTTTTAGAGTTTGAAGTTGGTTGCACAAATGTGAAGAAATTCAGGCGAAAATAATGCGCCTATACAAAATTCAATTTGGACAATTTCGGGGCTAGCGAAATATTTTGCTGGCCCTGCCATGATGTTCGCCGCATAGGGGGTACTTTTTAGGGGATGAAGTTAGTAGCACAAATTTGAAAATCCAATCCTTCTACCACATAAACCAGCTTCTACCTTCTCCTATTTTCTGAAGCCATCTGTAAACCAGTCGTCCCCATAGTGGACAGGTGGGCTTCGCCGTTGACCCAATGCTAACCATGCTCAGGGTCAGCCCATTCGCGATGTCGGTTGGGATCCACACTGCAGTCGAGATCCTTCCGCCTTTTACGATATTCAATCTCCAGGCCGCCTTCGCAACCGCGGCCTTGATGATGACATGGAGGGACTCCGACCCTGTTAGTGCCCCTAATGCCATTGTGTGTGTAGATTTCGAGGCACTAGTGACGCCTCTTAGAATCAGTCCCCTGATTCTTTCCAGTCGCGACTTCACAGTGGACAATTCGACCCTGCTTCACCAGAGCACCGCCGCGCCGCATAGATTAGCCTGGGCCGCAGGATCGCTGAGTAGATCCACATAAAAGTCTCCGGCTTTAAGCCCCAGCTTTTCCGTATGGCTCTCTAACAGAGCCATAGAGTTGCTACTAGCTTTTTGCACTTGTTTTCCAGGTGCTCGTTCCATGACAGCTTCTTATCTAGGATGGCTCCTAGATATATTTAGCTTGTTCTTTGATTTACAGTTGTTGTCCTACCAATTTCAGTGTACTCGTAGTTCTCCACTTATACCGTCTAGTGAATACAACCGCATCTGCCTTACTCGGATTTGTTGTTAAGTTCCTGTTGGCCAACATGTGGCAAGTCCAGTCCTCGACTGCAATAGACATACCATGTGCAATCATGGTCGCCCTGATCACCTCTTTCGAGGTGTAGTTGAAGGCTCTTTCATCTGAATTCCGAAAAATGTGCCTTGATCAGGTGAGCCCAGATCTCCCCGGTTGACGCTGAGTATACCCTGTCGAAAAATTTTAGGGTGCCCAGTTTAGAATCCGGGTTTCGAGAGAGCAGCTTGTACAGTCTAGCTGCCTCTGCTCCTTTCTCGATGTCTGTGCAGATGATGGTCTAGCTTTCTTTCTTCGCCTTACGTATTGCACCCCTCTATTCATCCCTCATTGTCGTGAATAAGGTCCATAGTTTATCCATTTTATCAGTACTGGCACGTCTAAACCTCTCTCTGGTTTTCCTACGAAGCTCTTCGAGTTTCCCGTTCTACCAGTGTGTCTCTTCACCCTTTCGAAATCTTGTGGGTTCATAATCAATTGCATAAGTAGATTTAATGACCTCAGTAGAAATGCCCCACAAAGTATGGTGGGAATCAGCATCACATCCCAGAAGAAGAGGAAGACCCCTAATCATCGCTGTCAGATGTAAAGAAGGCTGATCCCATGACTAGCTTTCCTATTGCTTTAAGATCTGTGGCTACCACCATCAGGTTTCTCGAAAGTAGCTCTAGCAGCTGGACGACGTTGACTCTCTTCGCCAGTATGTGACCCTGAAATGTAGGCAACCCGCCTCCATAACCCACCGCCATGGTCGACATATGCCTTAAACAACTAAATGTCAATTTGGGGACGGATCCGGGCCCATACATGTCACCGAAACGAAAAGTTTGTAAAGTTTTTGGCATCTACCGCTGTCAAGGTAGGCAACCCACTATACCGCTGCTCTTCCGGGGCTGCAATCTTGTTTTCACTTCTTACAAGTAAGCTGTAGGTATATACTACAAATGTGCCAAGACTGAATGCTTTAGAATAAAATGCAAGGTTGGTCGTAATATCATCCATTAACCGCCGTACTTCCGCATAGGGCGTCGTTTTTAGGGTTTGGAGTTGGCTGCACAAATTTGAGCAAATTAAGAAGAAAATATTAGGCTCGTATATAGTTCATTTTGGACAATGTCGTGGTTGGCCAAATATCTTTCTGGTCCCACCATGATGTTTGCCTTACAGGGGTTGATTTTCAGGGGTTGCAGTTGGTTGCACAAGTTTCAACAAATGAAGAAGAAAATAAGACGCTCATATAAAGTTGATTTTGAAGAATGTTCGGGCCAGCGAAACGGTTCGCTGGGACCGCCATGCTATTTGTTGCATAAGGGGTAGTTTTTAGGGTTTGGAGTTGGTTGCACAAATTTGAACAAATGAAGGCGAAAATATTAGGCCCATATAAAGTTCATTTTGGACATAGTCGGGTCTGGCGAAAGGTTTCGCCGGCCCCACTAGTGTTTTTTTAAATCAGGTCCTTTCGGTGTTGCACAAATTCTAATTTTGGATGAACAAATTTGAACAAATTCTGCACTATATATTTGGCCCAAAAGAAGTTGAGTTTGCGTGGGCGTTCGGGCCAACGAAATATTCATGTACCGGTGCCTATTACTTCTAATAATGAAATATGGTAATCATTTTTGGAAAGTATAGGTAATATACCCATACGGATTTTTTAAGTTTTGTTTGCTTGAATTAAAGATAATACCCTAAATTTAAAGTGGCGAAAATTTCAGACTTTTGCTACTATTTTCTTAGGTCATATCATGAGTTGAAGTAAAGGTACAGAAATCGAGAAATACTTTATGCTTTTCTCAGCATATGTATTCAAAATTCATCCATTTTTATTTGTTCTTACAGAATTGAGTTCGAGCGGTGACTTACTTCGGCAACCGCTCTTGAGCTCTCCCGCACGCTCGCCCCAGCAAATCAAAGCTTCTTCAATCCAATCAATTTCAGAATGGTTTGGTAAGAGTCTTGTTTTAGAAGTAACTGGTGAAAGTCAGCTTACTTGAAGAAGCAACTTCAAGTTCTCGAAAAGGTACTATAAATTTTGCTCCCACGCCCCATAATTCTTTAAAGTTACAAAAAATGGGCACGCCTAAAATAAAATGTAGCTACGCTTTATTTAAATATGTGAACAACAATACGTATAAATATAATAAGCCCAAAAGCCTTTAAATGTTCTCTACTTTAGATCTTTAACAATTCACGTTTCTTCTTCAAACATCACTTTTCCTAAACCAACATTAACGAACCCCCTCTTTCTGAGCTGTCACTCAGCTTTTTGTCTCGAACATCGGCCTACTTTCCACTTTTCACCTTTCACTTCTCTGAAATTCAATCCCTCCTTTCCTACTTGTGGTCCCCTTCTTTCTCCTAGAGCCGAATTGCCTCCATTTTTTTCTCCCTCTCATTCCATTTGCATATGGTCTCGCCGACTTTTGCATTCATGTATTTCAACTTCACTTCCACTCCTATACCTTCCATTCTTTCCTTCTCTCATCTGAGCCAATCTTCTATTAGTTTCTCTCTCTCAATACAATATTCATCTATCTAAATCCCTGAGTTCTTCAGCTTGCCCTTTGCTTCCAATATTTCTGCCTTGTTCTCCAACGTTTTTAATTTCAGCAGCAGCCGTCCATCAATTTTTCACGATTGCTAACCTTTTGCCACCCGCTGTGTATATGGCGCTAAGCTCCGCACTACACTCACGGCCTAATAGTCCTTTCCACTAACTCTCAGTACTCTCATGTTCAACCTTATCATTGCTCCGGCATCCTTCTCCACTGCCCACTCTTCTTTCGTCGGCGCTTTTGGCGGATTCTTCCACGTGCTCTCATTCTCCTCCTTCGTCTGACAACTGACATCTTTCATTTTTATTTATTTTCTCGTCGCTGACATCTTTCCATCCATCCTCGATTCCGCGTACTTCGCCTTCTTCAACCATCCCTCAACCTTGAGATTGAGCTCCGGGATGCACTGTTGCATTTTCGCCATTTCTTCTAATAACTTCTCGCTGGCTCTCTTGCTCTCCAGATTCGCTCATTCCCTCTCCTTCTTTCACTTCCCTTTGATCATCTCTCACCAAGCCTCCATTTTTTCTTCTTTTCTCCTTCCCCACTTATCACGTTGTTGCTAAGACGCTGTTATCTCTTTACACTCTTTCTCTCTCTTCCCGCCAGCAGAGACTGCTCCCTTCAATTACTTTTCCCGCTTCCTCTGCTTTTCCGCTACTGTAGTCAAACTACCGCCTCGGCGTAGTTAACGCTCCCGCCACGCACTTCTCCAGCGCTTCTACTCCTTGCCACTTCCGGTTCGTCCCCTAACCCAAAACTCGTACTTGTCGGCTTTCACTTTTGCGTTTTACACCTTTTTCACAGTACATACTTACAATTTCTTTAAAACGCCAAGATACCGCATTGAGCTCACACGCGTCTACATTCCTCCATTCCCGGAACGGAAGCCCTGAAAAAACTTATCGAAACTTAACTCGAAAGTTTTTTATTGGTACCAACGGAGTTATTAATCGTCCAAAGTAAATAAAAAATCAATTTATTTTATTGAATAGTCTTCTGTTAAAGAAAATTAATCTTCTGGTTAAAACTTTACCTGTTTAGTAGACAAATAACGTATATCGTTGAAAATTCAATCATTTTTGTCACGTGAGTGTATATTTTGATTCAAAATCTACATTTCAGTTGAAAATGTATTTTCAGTCGAAAATTCAACTAAGTAGTTGAAAGTATCTGTTTATTTTTTTTATCCATATTTCTGGTTCAACTTACATTTCTTTCGGTTAAAAATTTAACTATTTTGTTCAAATTCGTTTTATTCTGGTATAAAATTAATTCCTCTGAGCTGTAAATGTGACTCATCGATTTTTGTTGAACATTTACTTTCTTTCGTTGCATATTAAACTATTCCGTGTAAAAATAGAAACAATTATGAAGAATACAACTTTGAAACCTTCTTCTGGTGGACAAAAATGTTATATTTGTGTAATTCAGAACCACGGAGCTCCCCTGGTGCTCAAGCCATAAAGGCTGTTGTGTCACACCCTTAACTATTCGATCGCAGTGGTTGACTCCAGACCTCTTGCTAAAGCCTAGTAGTCCTCCCGGATTTCTCGCACTCTGTCGTGGTGTTATACCCCATTTTGTGCATATGGTAGTTCAAGCAGTTGTGTCCAGCGAGCATCTGAACCACTGTCCTTATGTCTTTCTTGGGTAAACCCAGTATTTCCCTGGCTCTGTCCACTCTGTACGTATAACCCAAGACGGATTTCACCTGTCAACAACCCTGAATTTGTTGCCAGTATTCTTGGTGCTTTTTTCAGATCTAGCTTTTGATAGCCATCCCCATGCAGCAAGACGCTAGTCCTAGTACCGGTCCCAGTCCTATGTATTCCGTTGCTGCGCCGAGCTTTGCCAGCTGGTCCGCCTTTTCGTTGCCCTTCATCGCTTGCTGGCCAGGGACCCTTATGAGAGCCACTTTGTTTTTTTCTACAAGTTGGTTTGATGCCGTTTTGCATTCTCAAACTAGTTCCGATGTTATGTCTGATTTACCTACCGCAGTTATGTTTCTTGGCTGTACATGCAGATCGTAAACTACCTGACAGCAGCGTTTTCTTCTATTAGTGTTTTAGCACAGCGAAGGCCAGGACCTACGCCTGAAAGACAGTGGCATGTCTCCTGAGTAGGATCCCTGTCCCTCTCCTTATCTTGCTATCATAGATTTCTGCTCCTGACCCTCCCCATCCCCTAAAAGCATCAGTATACCATATTTCCCCTCAGAGGAGCGGGTTACGATTTGGTTTTCACATATCCCTGCTTGGAATGCAGCCGCGGAAATCGTGGGTGAAATTGAAGTGTTTTGTTATTTTATCTTGCCTGATCTCTAGAATCGGCAGTGTGCTGATGTCACTTGGAAGCATAGTGTGCTTCCGTCAAACTCCTAAAGGCTATCGTTTGGTTCAAGGACAGAAAAGTAGAGCTATGCAAGTATTTTAGGACCTAGACCCCTCGTCAACCCAAAGGCTCTTCTGCACATCCAGCACGTCATAACAAATTGCCTGCATTGAGTCTCCAGGTGCTTCGCCCAGTTCAGTTTCCTATCTAGGATCACTCCCAGATATTTAACCGAATCTAAAAACGTCAGTCTCCCGCCACAGAATACAGGAGCGTTAACTCTCGGCACTTTGTTATTTCTCGTGAAAATGACCCTACGACCTTGTGAGACCCATCCACGTTTCCAGATGAGCTTACCTAACTAGGATTACAAAGATATCCGCATAGCCCTGGGTACAGTAACCCTCTTTATTTAGCCTACGAAGGAGGCCATCCACTAAAATGCACCACAGGAGGAGAGATACGACACCCCCCTGTGGGCAACTCCGTGGCGCTATTCGCCTAATGAGGCCTCCGCCTCATCTGGTTTCGAGTCTCCTCTGGCGTAGAATGCTTCCTATCCAGCTCAAAGCCTCTCGACAGATGAATTCTGGAGGAGTATTGCTGTAGGCACCCTCTAAATCCAAAAACGTGCCCACAGCATACACATTTTGCTCCAGCTGCTGCTCCAATTTTGACACGACAGCATGGAGTAAAGTTTCTACGCATGTCTTAAGCTGATCGGCCGTTAACGAATTTTTAAAGCTCCAAACGCCTTATATTAACCAATTTTTGTCTCCTGTGCAGCCAAGCAGTGCGCTGCAGTCACTTTTTATTCGATTACTCACTAAATTTTAACGTTTTGCCGTCCAAATAAAAAAATTTGGTTTTCAAACATGAACAAATGATTCCACTAAACAAAAATTGGATATTCTATAGTTGTGCTAACTTCGCGAACATGAAAACTTAATGGCATGGATGCAGTCAGTACGTGACATCTACAAAGAATAATCCCTGATGCAGATACAAACTTCTTATCTGACAGATTTAGTCCTCCGAGCTGTCGGCGATGAACAAAGTATCTTCAACAAATCTGCTTGCCATCCCGGTAGTACTCTATATATTTGGAGTGGTTCCATGGACGAAGGACCAGCTCAGATCCCTCGATATCGGGTCACAAAAGTTTATGCACATGCGAAAAAGGATACACCTTAAGTCATCTGTTCCGTGACTGTATATATCACTCCATTAAGGTGGACGAGGAATACTCAATCCAGAATGTCTTCTCAGCAGGATTATTCTGGGTACAGCACATATAGCTGTAAATGGACAAGATCCTCTTCTTAAAATGGTCAGAAAACACGAAGAAGTGGGCATAGAAGCGTTCCTGTACAAAGCAGAGCAGGAGCCTTCTGAAATAATTTTTCAAAATCAATTTTACGATTTTTATGATGTTGCAAGTTTACACAACATAATTTTGTATTACCACTGAATTTTAAAATATAAAAATTGCTTATACAAAACCTGTTTTGGACATCTAATTGTGTTTTAAATATACAACTACTAACTTATTCTATTGTCTATACTTTAGTCTGATTTACTCTGATATTAACATATAACATTATCCTCCAAAAGATAATTACCAGTTTGTCTTTTAATCATATTTGATTCATTCTTCAGATGATGAAAATAGTTGGGGTTCGTTTTTAAGACTTACTAAAACTGGTACGATAAACTTGAACAACAATTTTATTGTTTTATTTTCATTCTAAAGAATTTTTATTATACTTCTTCAAAATTAAACAATTTTTACTTGCAAATCTTTAAAATTTAGTAATTTTTAATCAAAAACTGTAAAAATGGAAGAATTCTCCATGTAAATGTAAGTGCAAAAGATGTAAATCATCGAACTTTATATATTCTAAAAAACGTCTCATTTAAATAACTTTGAAATATAAATCTTGAAAATGGAATAATTTGCAAGTATTTTGTTCAAAAGTCAAGAATTTTCAGTTGTAACTCTTCAAAATTACAAAACTTTTAATTGACAATCTCTGAAACTGAAGAGTTTCAATGATCCCAATTTAAGAATTTGTATGCATCCTCCTTCAAAATTCAAGAGCTTTAAATTGTGAATCTACAAAATTGAAGAATTTTGAATTGAAAATTCTCAAGATTTTTTTACTGTTATTCTTTGAAATTAAGCTAACACAAAAAGATGTTCCAAATTACATCCATTTACAAGCAAACATGTTTATTATTTTTATTACTCACATTCGAAATATCTTAAATTTGGAAGATTTACAATTGAAAACTGGACTCTTGATTCAAAAAATCATCCAAAGTTAAGAAGTTTTATTTATAGATCTATAAAATTAAATAGTTTTATTTTTGCTACTTATAAATAAACAACTAGTCAAAATGTCCGGTCACACCACTGTTTTAACCTACAAATGCCAAAAAAGAAAATTGTTATATAGTATTAATCTTCACACAACCATCACAAATACGTATATGGATATCTATTTGCATCTTGCATACTCTCTTAATTTAAAAAACTATATATTTCAGGCACCTTGGATTCCTTTTTTTCGAAAATCTCGTTCCAAAATAGTTGCATTTTTAATAATAACCATACATACTTTCTTTTTACAGCACCCAGTTGGCTTTTATGGGCCAAGGCAGCACGGCATCCTACAATAAAGCTTCATGGGGTTAAGTATTTCTTATGTCAGCTTAAAACAATGAAACACAAGGCACACGCTATAGAAAAATACACCTATTATCATGTTTTATTAGACAAGAGTAAAATGAAAGTCATTGGACTAGTCCAAGATAAAGTGTTGTGTCCATTCGTAAGAGTTAAGTCTATAGTCCCTGACAAAAATGAGTATATTTATGAAGGAGTTGAAGTGCGAATAATTAACGACTTTGCCTTGGCTACTATACCAGGACCCAGTTCGGCAGATATTCTGCTTGAACAGTTTGACCGCACAATACCTTTAGTACAATACATGCGTTGGGCCAGACTATTCTAAACGGACTCACCGCACTCACCGGGTCAAAGAACAATCTTTAAGACGTCCTCGGAATGTACCTCTATGTCATGCTGACTAAAGGGTATTATTATATCTTGCTAACAAGTTAT
>CAKNWT010328198.1:0-19370 GCA_932066315.1 Andricus coriarius | reverse complement strand
TACCTGGTGCAAGGCCCAGTGCGCCCGCATCGTCGACTAATCATTGGTACTTATTTTGGCTGTTTGAACAATTTAAATTTTTAAAATTTTATCATAGAATACATGCCAAACTACCTGCTGCACGACCCTGAGCACCCAGATAGTCGGCTCAGCACTCTTAGTTATTTTGGAGGTTAGCGCAATTTAAATTTTAAAAAAGTTCCCTTAGAATACTTGCTACACTACCTGGTGCACGGCCATGTCCACGCTGATTTGTGGACCCACCACTGTTAGTTATTTTGGATGCTGGCACAATTTAAATTTTTAAAAAGTTCTCGTAGAGTACGTGTTAAACTACCTGGTGCATGACCTCGTGTGCCTGGATCGTCGACTAATCTTTGGTTCTTATTTTGGCTGTATGAACAATTTTAATTTTTGAAAAAGTTCTCGTAGAATACGTGCTAATATATCTGCTGTACGAACCGGTGCTGTACGAACCGGTTTTTAATTATTATTTTTTATCTTCAAGTCAATAACCTAATTAATCCCATTTTCGATGAAAATGAATCACGAAGTATCCAAAAAATATAAATAATTTACAGAATGTTGTAACGAGGTGGCTTAACACTCGTTGAGGATCCTCCCCTGGCTTTATATTCAAATTATTTAAAATCATCGCGATTCCCGACCAACACGAACTCAGCGATTTAATTATTGTAAGAGTGAGTCTGAGAGTGAAATATGGGAATGAGTGCGAAATAAGTTAACTCTAATTATGTACCTGCATTTTGTTTTGTCAGGGCTAGATTATGTATTTGGTAGGGCACCTGACATCCTGCTTTTGGTCCCTTGGGATATCGGAGTTTCTCACTGAATTCGAGAAGGAAAAGGAGAAAAGCTTTGGAGTTCCACCTGTCGTCCGATTTTTATCATCTGGGAGAGAAGGACCCTTGCCTGTCTCCGTCCTCTCGTTGATCGGACAACTGGACACTGCCACCACACTGCACACACACGGTCCACTATTCACTCACGTCGGCTCGAGATTTCACTCACGTTATCCGGGGTTGAATTAGTACTTCTCATACTAGCAACCGCCGAAATAACAAACGGTTCGACATCTGTCACTGCAAGACGGGCGGCCATCTTTGTCAATACCGGCACGCTCGCCATGAGGTGATGCTTCACGCACTATTGTCAAGGGTGCGTAGGATGGAGCCTATTCGACCGTTGAGAGCGGGAAGCGGACCGAAAAGAGGGCAGCACCTACTGGACTGGGTCGTAGAGCGGGAGAGATGAGCGGGAAAGGACGAGCGGGAAAAGACGAGCGGGAGGCAGGCAAAAGGACGCCAAGAGTTCAGTTCGAGTTGGTCGCTCAGTGTAACAGCGGATTCGAGAAATTTTCTTTGTTGGAACGTTAAGGAACTCCGGGTCTTCCTTGGAATCAAGGGTAAGCGTCGATTCACTCCGAAAGATTATGTTTTCTTGAGCCTGATTTGGTTCGTTTGTTTGAAGTTTTTTTTGTTTCTTTGAGAGTCGGTAATGTGTTTATGAATTTTTTACCTTTAGTAGATTTTAAGCATAATTTCGGTAATGTGATTGGATATTTGTTCGAATTAAGCTTTCTTCCGTCACCTATTTATTAAATTAGAAGAAGAAAATTGGCGTCTCGTTAACGCAAAATAAATATGTCGGTTTACTTTCTCTGAAGTTGTACAATTAAAATATGAACGCCATTAGTAAGCTCCGCCCTTCAGGCAAGAAGTAAGCGTCTCTTCTCATTATTAGAGATGTTTTGTTTCTTTTTTTCTTCTGGTATTTTGATTATAAATAAAATACTTCTTTTTTGCCCTCACGAATTCCAAAAATCTATAACGCCAATCCCAAACTTGAGGGATTCAAAGTTAGAATGGACGCCACAAAGTCCTGACTTACCCTTTTATGTTGAGGCGCCAGACATCACTTTCGGTGTCGTTTCTTAGAAGTGAAATGGATCTCACAAATCAAATAAATCTCAATAAAAAAAAAAGAAAACAACTGCCCTAGCTCATGGTAGAGGGATTTCGTGAGGGAAAAAACGTTTTAAACCAAATTTTAAGTTTTAAAAAGATATAAAAGTATTTTATTTATAATCAAAGTACCAGAAGAAAAAAAGAAACAAAACATCTTTAATAATGAGAAGAGACGCTTACTTGTTGCCTGAAGGGCGGAGCTTACGGAAGAAAGCTTAGTTCTAACAAATATCCAATCACATTGCCGAAATTATGCTTAAATTCCACTAAAGGTAAAAAATTCATAAACACATTACCGACTCTCGAAGAAACAAAAAAAACTTCAAACAAACGAACTCAAATCAGACTCAAGAAAACATAATGTTTCGGAGTGAATCGACGCTTACCCTTGATTCCCAGGAAGACCCGGAGTTCATCAACGTTCCAACAAAGAAAATTTCTCGAATCCGCTGTTACACTGAGCGACCAACTCGAACTGAACTCTTGGCGTCCTTTTGCCTGCCTCCCGCTCGTCCTTTCCCGCTCATCTCTCCCGCTCTACGACCCAGTCCAGTAGGTGCTGCCCTCTTTTCGGTCCGCTTCCCGCTCTCAACGGTGAAATAGGCTCCATCCTACGCACCCTTGACAATAGTGCGTGAACCATCACCTCACGACTAGCGTGCCGGTATTGACAAAGATGGCCGCCCGTCTTGCAGTGACAGATGTCGAGCCGGTTTTTATTTCGGCGGTTGCTAGTATGAGAAGTACTCATTCAACCACGGATAACGTGAGTGAAATCTCGAGCCGACGTGAGTGAATAGTGGACCGTATGTGTGCAATCTGGTGGCAGTGTCCAGTTGTCCGATCAACGAGAGGATGGAGACAGGCAACGGTCCCTCTCTCCCAGATAATGGAAATCGGATCTCCCAAGGGACCAAAAGCAGGACGTCAGGTGCCCTATTAAATACATAATCTAGCCCTGACAAAATAAAATGCAGGTACATAATTAGAGTTAACTTATTTCGCACTCATTCCCATACTTCACTCTCAGACTCACTCTTTTAATAATTAAATCGCTGAGTTCGTGTTGGTCGGGAATCGCGATGATTTTAAATAATTTAAATATAAAGCCAGGGGAGGATCCTCAACAAGTGTTAAGCCACCTTGTTACAATCTCGAATTTAATTGTTATAAACAAATTGTATTAACAAAATGTCAACATATTGGAAATTTTGCTTCCAAGTATATTTTTAAGCTGAAATTTCTTAATTATATCAACAGGATCACGCTTGATCATGAACATTTGTTGTACGGTTTAATTTGTTTATTTTATAAACAAATGCATAGTTTAGGCGTTTGTTGGCAGAATGTAATCGTTTTTCTTTCTTAGTACCTTTAAATTCTATGAGTGGTAATATTTAGTGATTAGGATTGGTAATTCGATATCATTTGTTTATTTTATGAACAAATTTTATAAACAAATGTATAGTTTGGACATTTATAGACAGAAAGTAATAGTTTTTCTTTCTCATCTTCTTCCACTTACATACGTGGTGAGTTTTGGTGACGAAGAGTTGTTAACCGATATTATTTGTTTATGTTATAAACAAATCTTATAAACAAATGCATAGTTTGACCGTTTATAGATAGAAAGTGATCGTTTATTTTTCTAATTGTCTTCAAATTAGATAAGTGGTGATATTTAGTGACGAAGAATTGTCCATCGATATTATTTTTTTTTCTTATAAACAAATTTTATAAACAAATGCAGTTTGGCCATTTGTAGACAAAAGGTAATCTTTTTTTATTACTTCCTTCAAATGATATCACTGAAAATGTTTTGTGATGTTCTAAAAGAATTACCCTCCAAGATGTACCTGTCAATCATTTCAATAATTTTCGGATCCATTTGAAATTCATTCTTGCTCCACTTTTGCCTTGAAGACGCAATTGATAGATCAGATGAGATGGTACACGCAGCTTATGTATTAAATCTTCATTGGTCGCAATTGGAGAGCACTTTCGTGTGTTGACTTCTCTGAACTGCTTGAAAACCTTATCAGGGGGTTCTGCAGCTTCATCTGAATACGGTATATTTTGAAAATTTGAAATATTTAAAAAAAGTGGAAAGCAGTTTTAAAACTAATTTTACTTCAGTCAACCTCACTGACATTTACATAAAACATTACTCTACTTTGAACTTACATTTTTTTATAAAATTTTATTTATAACGTAAGCAAATACTATAGATTGACAATTCTTTATCACTAAACATCACCACTTATGTAATTTGAAGACCATTAGAAAGAGACATGATCACTTTCTATCTATAAATGGTCAAAATATGCATTTGCTTACAAAATTTGTTTATAAGTAAGTATATCATTAAGCTATTTCCCTTTCGGCGAGCCTCTAGGGGTAAGCGTGACACTACCCGATTCGGATAGTGTTTTTTAGGTGGATTTGTAAGTAAATGGGCTCACCACACCCACGACCGCCAACAGCAACGCAGTAGTATCAGACGGTCACCCATCCAAATACTAACCGCGCCCAACACTGCTTAACTTCAGTGATCTAACGGGAACTGGTGCTTCCAGCGTGGTATGGCCGTTGGCCAAAGATAAACAAGATATAAGATAACAAGATAAACAAATAATATCGACTGACAGTTCTCCGCCACTAAACATCACCATTTATAAAATTTGAAGACGATTAGGTAGAAAAAGGATCACTTTCTGTCTATAAATGTCCAAACTCTGCATTTTTTTATAAAATTTGTTTAGAAAATAAATAAATAATATCGAATGACCAATCCTAATCACTAAATATAACCACTTATATAGTTTAAAGGTGCAAAAAAAGAAAATCGATTACTTTCTGTCAATAAACGCCTAAACTATGCATTCTTTTACATAACTTGTTCATAAAATAAACAAATTATACCATACATCGCATTTCCACGATCAAGCGTGATACTGTTGGTAACATGAAGCAATCTCAACTTACAAATATACTTTGCAAGCGAAATTTCCAATCTGTTGACATCTTGTTAATGTAATTTGTTTATAACAATTAGATTCGATATCCTATAAGTTATTTATATTCTGTGGATACTTCTTCATTCATTTTCGTCGAGAAAGGAAATTTTTAAGTTATTGATTTGAAGATTGAAAATAATAATTAAAAAATGTCTCATTTTCGCTCGTTGTTTATTTATATAAAAATAGAAAATAACAAAAAGTAAAAAATCTAATCAATACACGCTCTTTTGCAACTATCGCTGATCACTTCTAAACAAAAAATTGAAAATCACTGGAGAATTGTTGGCTGTAGGTGATTTTGAATAGTGAATTCCCGATTCAGCCCACTGTGCTGTGCACCCGGAACTTCGGCGCAGCACTCTTAGTTATTTTGTATTTGGCACATTTTAAATTATTAAAAAGTTCTCTTTGAATACGTGCTACACTACCTGGTGCACGAACATGTCCACCCGGAATAGTTGACTCTCCAATGTTAGTTATTTTGGATGTTGGCACAATTTAAAATTTTAAAAAGTTCTCGCAGAATACGTGCTAAACTACTTGGGACACGACCATGTGCACCCGGATCGTTGACTGATCATGGGTACTTATTTTGGATGTTTGAAAAATTTAAATTTAAAAAAGGTTCTTGTAGAATATGTGCTAAACTACCTGGTTCATGACCCAGTGCACCTGGATCGTCGACTTATCATTGGTACTTATTTTGGCTGTTTGAATAATTTAAATTTTATAAATGTTCCCGCAGAATACGTGCTACCATACATGGTGCACGCTTATGTTTTCCCGGATTTGTGGACTCACCACTGTCCGTTATTTGGATTTTGGCACAAGTTATATTTCAAAAAAGTTCTCGCAGAATACGTGCTACACTACCTGGTGCACGACCACGTGCACCCGGATCGTCGACTGATCATTGGTACTTATTTTGGCCGTTGAAACCGTTTAAATTCTAAAAAAGTTCTCGTCGAATACGTGCTAAACTACCTGGCGCATGACCCGGTGAACCCGGATCGTCGACTAATCATTGGTACTTATTGTGGCTGTTTCAAGAATTTCAATTTCAAGAATGTTCCCATACAAAACGTTCCAAACCACCTGGTGCACGTACATGTGTACCAAGATCGTCTACTGATCATTGGTACTTATTTTGGCTGCTTGAACAATCTAAATTTTAAAAAAGTCCTCGCAGAATACGTGCTAAACTACCTGGTGCAATGCCTGGTACTTATTTTGGCTGTTTCAATAATTTGAATTTCATAAATATTCGCGCAGAATACTTGCTACAATACCTGGTGCACGCTTATGTTTACCCGGATTTGTGGACTCACCACTGTTAGTTATTTTGGATGTCGACACAGTTCATATTTTTAAAAAGTTCTCGCAGAATACGTGCTACAATACCTGGTGCACGACCGTGTGCACCCGGATCGTCGACTGATCATTGGTACTTATTTTGGCTGTTTTACCAATTTAAATTTTACAAAATGTTTCGGAGAGTACGTGCTAAACTACCTGTTGCAAGGCCTGGTGCGCCCGGATCGTCGACTAATCATTGGTACTTATTTTGGCTGTCTGAAAAATCTCAATTTTAAAAAGTTCTCGTAGAATACGTGCTAAAATACCTGTTGCACGACGTTGTGCACCCGGAATCGTCGACTAATCATTGCTACATATTTTGGCTGTTTAAACAATTTAAATTTTCAAAAAGTTTTCGAACAGTATGTGCTAAACTTCCTGGTGCAACGCTTGGTGCGCCCGGATCGTCGACTAATCATTGGTACTTATTTTGGCAGTGTGAACAATTTGAATTTTGAAAAAGTTCTCGGAGAGAACGTGCTTATCTACCTGCTGCAAGGCCTGGTGCGCCCGGATCGTCGACTAATCATTGGTATTTATTTTGGCTGTCTGAAAAATCTCAATTTTAAAAAAGTTCTCGTAGAATACGTGCTAAAATACATGTTGCAAGACGTTGTGCACCCGGAATCGTCGACTGATAATTGGTACTTATTTTGGAGGTTGGAACAATTTAAATTTTAAAAAAGTTCTCGTAGGATACGTGCTAAAGTACCTAGTGCATGACTTGGTGCACCTGGATCGTCGAGTAATCGCTGGCACTTGTTTCGGCTTTTCTCGCATAATACGAGCTAAACTACCTGGTACGCGTCCATCTGCAACCGGATCGTCGACTGATCATTGGTACTTATTTTCGCTGTTTAACAATTTAAATTGTAAAAAAGTTCTCGTCAAATACGTGCTAAACTACCTGGTGCATGACCCGGTGAACCCGGATCGTCGACTAGTCATTGGTACTTATTTTAGCTGTTTGAACAATTTCAATTTTAAAAAAGTGCTCGTAGGATACGCGCTAAAGTACCTAGTGAGGGACTTGGTGCATCTAGATCGTCTACTAATCGCTGGTACTTATTCTGGCTGTTTAAACAATTTAAATTTTAAAAAAGTTTTCGAACAGTATGTGCTAAACTACCTGGTGCAACGCCTGGTGCGCCCGGGTCGTCGACTAATCATTGGCACTTGTTTTGGCAGTTTGAACAATTTAAATTTTGAAAAAGTTCTCGGAGAGTACGTGCTTATCTACCTGGTGCAAGGCATGGTGCGCCCGGATCGTCGACTAAGCATTGGTAATTATTTTGGCTGTCTGAAAAATCTCAATTTTATAAAAGTTCTCGTAGAATACGTGCTAAACTACCTGTTGCACGACGTTGTGCACCCGGAATCGTCGACTAATCATTGGTACTTATTTTGGCCGTTGGACCAATTTAAATTTTGAAAAAGTTCTTGTCGAATACGTGATAAGCTACCTTGTGCTTGAACCGGTGCACCCGGATCGTCGACTAATCATTGGTAGTTTGGCTGTTTGAACAATTTACAATTCAAAAAAGTTCTCGTAGGATACGTGCTAAAGTACCTACTGCATGACTTGATGCACCTGGATCGTCGACTAATCGTAGGTAATTATTTTGGCTGCTTGAACCATTTAAATTTTAAAAATGCTTCCGTAGAAAGCGTGCCAGAATACATTGTGCACGACCATGTGCAGCAGGATCGGCAAATGATCATTGGTACTTATTTTGGATGTTGGCACAAGTTAAATTTTAAAAAAGTTCTCGTAGAATACGTGCTAAACTATCTGGTGCGTGACCCGGTTCACCTGGATGGTCGACTAATCATTGGTACTTATTGTGGCTGTTTCAAGAATTTAAATTTTAAGAATGTTCCTGTAGAAAACGTTCCAAACTAGCTGGTGCACGTACATGTGTACCAGGATCGTTTACTGATCATCGGTACTTATTTTGGATGCTTGAACAACCTAAATTTTTAAAAAGTCCTCGCAGAATACGTGCTAAACTACCTGGTGCAAGGCCCAGTGCGCCCGCATCGTCGACTAATCATTGGCACTTATTTTGGCTGTTTGAACAATTTAAATTTTAAAAAACTTCTCGAAGAATACGTGCTAAGGTACCTTGTGCATGACTTGGTGCACCTGGGTCGTCGACTAATCATTGGTACTTATTTTGGCTGTTTAAACAATTCAAATTTTGAAAAAGTTCTGGGAGAGTACGTGTTTAACTACCTGGTGTAAGGCCTGGTGCGCACGGATCATCGACTAATCATTGGTACTTATTTTGGCTGTTTGAAACATCTCAATTTTTAAAAAGTTCTCGCATAATTCGTGCTAAACTACTTGGTACACGACCATGCGCACTCGGTTCGTCGACTGATTATGGCTACTTATTGTGACTGTTGGAACAATTGAACTTTTAACAAAGTTCTTGTAGAATACGTGCTAAACTACCTGGTGCACGGCCATGTGCACCCGCATCGTCGACTAATCAATGGTACTTAATTTGGCTTTCTGAAACATCTCAATTTTAAAAAAGTTCTCGTAGAATACGTGCTAAGCTACATGGTGCGTGACCATGTGCACACGGATCGTCGACTGATCAATGGTACTTATTTTGGCCGTTAAAGCCATTTAAATTCTGAAAAAGTTCTCGCCAACTACGTGAAAAACTACCTGGTGCATGACCCGGTGAACCCGGTACGTCGACTAGTCATTGGTACTTATTTTGGCTGTTTGAACAATTTAAATTTTAAAAAAGTTCTCGGAGAGTACGTGCTAAACTACCTGGTACACGACCATGTGCAGCAGGATCAGCGAATGATCATTGGTACTTATTTTGGATGGTGGCACAAGTTAAATTTTAAAAAGTTCTCGTAGAATACGTGCTAAACTAAATGGTGCGTGACCCGGTTCACCTGGATCGTCGACTAATCATTGGTACTTATTGTGGCTGTTTCAAGAATTTAAATTTTAAGAATGCTCCTGTAGAAAACGTTTCAAACTACCTGGTGCACGTACATGTGTACCAGGATCGTCTACTGATCATTGGTACTTATTTTGGCACCTTCAACGATCTAAATTTTAAAAAAGTCCTCGCAGAATACATACCAAACTACCTGGTGCTTTGCCTGGTACGCCCGGATCGTCGACTAATCATTGGTACTTAGTTTGGCTGTTTCAATCATTTATATTTCTTAAATATTCGCGCAGAATACTTGCTACAATACCTGGTGCACGCTCATGTTTACCCGGATTTGTGGACTCACGACTGTTAGTTATTTTGGATGTTGACACAATTTATATTTTAAAAAAGTTCTCGCAGAATACGTGCTACAATACCTGGTGCACGACCGTGTGCACCCGGATCGTCGACTGATCATTGGTACTTATTTTGGCTGTTTTACCAATTTAAATTTTTTAAAAATTTTCGGAGAGTACGTGCTTATCTACCTGGTGCAAGACCTGGTGCGCCCGGATCGTCGACTAATCATTGGTACTTATTTTGGCTTTCTGAAAAACCTCAATTTTATCAAAGTTTTCGTAGAATACGTGCTAAACTATCTGGTGTGTGACCCGATTCACCTTGATCGTAGACTAATCATTGGTACTTATTGTTGCTGTTTCAAGAATTTAAATTTTAAAAATGTTCCTGTAGAAAACGTTCCAAACTACCTGGCGCACGTACATGTGTACCAGGATCGTCTACTGATCATTCGTACATATTTTGGCTGCTTGAACAACCTAAATTTTAAAAAAATTCCTCGCAGAATACGTGCTAAACTACCTGGTGCAAGGCCCGGTGCGCCCGCATCGTCGACTAATCATTGGTTCTTATGTTGGCAGTTTGAACAATTTAAATTTTGAAAAAGTTCTCGGAGAGTACGTGCTTATCTACCTGGTGCAAGGCCTGGTGCGCCCGGATCGTCGACTAATCCTTGGTATTTATTTTGGCTGTCTGAAAAATCTCAATTTTGAAAAAGTTCTGGGAGACTACGTGCTTAACTACCTGGTGTAAGGCCGGGTGCGCACGGATCATCGACTAATCATTGGTACTTATTTTGGCAGTTTGAACAATTTAAATTTTTATAAAGTTCTCGCATAATTCGTGCTAAACTACCTGGTACACGACCATGCGCTCTCGGTTCGTCGACTGATCATGGGTACTTATTGTGACTGTTGGATCAATTGAACTTTTAACAAAGTTCTTGTAGAATACGTGCTGCACAACTTTGTGCACGAGCTGGTGCTCCCGGATCGTCGACTAGTCATTTGTACTTATTTTGGGGGTTGGAACAATTTAAATTTTGAAAAAGTTCTTGTAGAATACGTGCTAAGCTACCTGGTGTCAAGACCTGGTGCGCCCGGATCGTCGACTAATCATTGGTAGTTTGGCTGTTTGAACAATTCACAATTTAAAAAAGTTCTCGTAGGATGCGTGCTAAAGTACCTAGTGCATGACTTGATGCACCCGGATCGTCGACTAATCGTTGGTAATTATTTTCGCTGCTTGAACCATTTAAATTTTAAAAATGCTTCCGTAGAAAACCGGCCAAAATACATGGTGCACAACCATGTGCGGCAGGATCGGCGAATGATCATTGGTACTTATGTTGGATGTTGGCACAAGTTAAATTTTAAAAAAGTTCTGGTAGAATACATGCTACGCAACCTGGTGCACCATCATGTCCACCCGGATCGTCGACTCACCACTGTTATTTATTTTGGATGTTGGCACAGTTTAAATTTTAAAAAAGTTCTCGCAGAGTACGTGCTGAACCACCTGGTGCAAGGCCTGGTGCGCCCGGATCGTCGACTCATCATTGGTACTTATTTTGGCTGTTTGAACAATATAAATTTTGAAAAAGTTCTCGGAGAGTACGTGCTTATCTACCTGGTGCAAGGCCTGGTGCGCCCGGGTCGTCGACTATTCATTGGTATTTATTTTGGCTGTCTGAAAAATCTCAATTTTAAAAAATTTCTCGTAGAATACGTTCTAAAATACCTGTTACACGACGTTGTGCACCCGGAATCGTCGACTAATCATTGGTCCTTAGTTTGGCTGTTTGAATAATTTAAATTTTAAGAAAGTTCTTGTAGGATACGTGCTAAAGTACCTAGTGCATGACTTGGTGCACCTGGATCGTCGAGTAATCGTTCGTACTTGTTTCGGCTTTTCTCGCAAAATACGAGCTAAACTACCTGGTACGCGTCCATATGCAACCGGATCGTCGACTGATCATTGGTACTTATTTTGGCTGTTTAACAATTTAAATTTTCAAAAAGTTCTTGTAGAATACGCGCTACGCTACCTGGTGCACCACCATGTTCACCCGGATCGTCGACTCACCACTGTTATTTATTTTGGATGTTGGCACAGTTTAAATTTTAAGAAAGTTCTCGTAGAATACGAGCTACACAACCTGGTGCCCGATCATGTGCACCGGGATCGTCGACTGATCAGTTGTACTTACATTGGCGGTTTGAACCATTTCAATTTTGAAAAAGTTCTTGCAGAGTACGTGCTAAGCTACCTGCTGCACGACCCGGTGCACCCGAATCGTCGACTAATCATTGGTACTTATTTTGGCAGCTTGAACAATTTAAATTTTGAAAAAGTTCTCCGAGAGTACGTGCTTATCTACCTGGTGCAAGGTCTGGTGCGCCCGGATCGTCGACTAATCATTGGTACTTATTTTGGCTCTTTGAATGATCTAGTTTTATAAATGTTCTCCAAGAATACGTGTCAAACTACCTGGTGCACGCCCATGTCCATCCGGGCTTGTGGACTCACCACTGTTAGTTACTTTGGTTGTTAGCACAATCTATATTTTAAGAAAGTTCTCGCAGAATACGCGCTACACTACCTGGTGCACGACCATGTGCACCCGGATCGTCGACTAATCATTGGTACTTATTTTGGTTGTCTGAAAAATCGCAATTTTAAAAAGTTCCCGCAGAATACGTGCTACACTACCTGGTGCACCAACATGTGCACCCGGATCGTCGACTGATCATTTGTACTTAGTTTGGCGGTTGGAAAAATTTAAATATTGAAAATTTTCTTGCAGAATACGTACTAAACTACCTGATGCACAGCCCGTTGCAGCCGGATCGTCGACTAATCATTGGTACTCACTTTGACTGTTGGACCAATTCAACTTTTAACAAAGTTCTCGTAGAATACGTGCTAAACTACTTGGTACACTTTCATATGCACACGGATCGTCGACTGATCATTGGTACTTATTTTGGCTGTTTGACAATTTAAATTTTGAAAAAGTTCTGGTAGAATACGTGCTACGCTACCAGGTGCACCACCATGACTACCCGGATCGTCGACTCACCACTGTTATTTATTTTGGATGTTGGCACAGTTTAAATTTTAAAAAAGTTATCGGAGAGTACGTGCTGAACTACAAGGTGCAAGGCCTGGTGCGCCCGGATCGTCGACTAATCATTGGTACTTATTTTCGCTGTATGAACCATCTAAATTTTAGAACAGTTCTCGCATAATACGTGCTAAACTACCTGGTGCACGACCATGTGCACGCGGATCGTCGACTGATCATTTGTACTTGGTTTGACGGTTGGAAAAATATAAATTTTTAAAAATTTCTTGCAGAATACGTGATAAACTACCTGGTGCATGACCCGGTGCACCCGGATCGTCGACTAATCATTGGTACGTAGTTTGGCTGTTTGAACAGTTTAAATTTTAAAAAACTTCTCGTAGAATACATGCTAGGGTACCTAGTGCATGACTTGGTGCACCTAGGTCGTCGACTAATCATTGGTACTTATTTTCGCTGCCTGAACAATTTAAATTTTGAAAAACTTTTCGCAGAATACGTGCTAAGGTACCTAGTGCATGACTTGGTGCACCTAGGTCGTCGACTAATCATTGTTACTTATTTTGGCTGTCTGAACAATTTAAATTTTGAAAAAGTTCTTGCAGAATACGTGCTAAACTACCTGGTGCACGACCTAATGCGCCTGCATCGTCGACTTATCATTGGTACTTATTTTGGCTGTTTGAATAATTTAAATTTTATAAATGTTCCCGCAGAATACGTGCTACAATACCTGATGCACGACCACGTGCACCCGGGTCGTCGACTGATCAATGGTACTTATTTTGGCCGTTGAAACCATTTAAATTCTAAAAAAGTTCTCGTCGAATAAGTGCTGAACTACCTGGTGCATGACCCTCTGCGCCCCGATCGTCGACTAGTCATTGGTACTTATTTTGCCTGTTTGAACTATTGAAATTTTAAAAAAAATTATCGTGGGAGACGTGCTAAAGTACCCAGTGCATGACTTGGTGAACCAGGATCGTCTACTAATCGTTGGTACTTATCTTGGCTGTTTGAGGAATTTAAATTTAAAAAGGTTCTTGTAGAATATGTGCTAAGCTATCCGGTTCATGACCCAGTGCACCTGGATCGTCGACTTATGATTGGTACTTATTTTGGCTGTTTGAATAATTTAAATTTTATGAATGTTCTCATAGAATACGTGTCAAACTACCTGGTGCACGACCATGTGCACCTGGATCCATGACTGATCGTTATTACTTCTTTTCGCTGATTGAACAATTTAAATTTTAAAAACGTTCTCGGAGAGTACGTGCTAAACTACCTGGTGCAAGGCCTGCTGCGGCCGGATCGTCGACTAATCATTGGTACTTATTTTGGCTGTTTGAACCATCTAAATTTTAAACAAGTTCTCTCATAATACGTGCTAAACTACCTGGTACACGACCATGTGCACCCGGATCGTCGACTGACCACTGTTATCTTTTTGGATGTTGGCACAATTTAAATTTTAAAAAAGTTTTCGTAGATTACGTACTAATCCACCTGGTGCACGAGCTGGTGCGCCCGGATCGTCGACTAATAATTGGTACTTATTTTGGCTGTTTGAACAATTCAAATTTAAAAAAGGTTCTTGTAGAATATGTACTAAACTACCTGGATCATGATCCAGTGCACCTGGATCGTCGACTTATCATTGGTACTCGTTTTGACGGTTGAAACCATTTATATTCTAAAAAAGTTATCGCAGAATACGTGCTAATCTACCTGCTGTAGGACCCGGTGCACCCGGATCGTTGATTCACCGCTCTTAGTTATTTTAAAACCTTTGTCATGTTTCTTTGCGAAGTCTGCGAGCAATTTTTCTATAAATTCCTTGGTTGATACGTGCTAAGGACTTAGTTATTTTGGATGTTAACACAATTTAAATTTTAAAAAAGTTTTCGTAGATTACGTGCTAATCCACCTGGTGCACGAGCTGGTGCGCCCGGATCGTCGACTAATAATTGGTACGTATTTTGGCTGTTTGAACAATTCAAATTTAAAAAAGGTTCTTGTAGAATATGTACTAAACTACCTGGATCATGATCCAGTGCACCTGGATCGTCGAGTTGTCATTGGTACTTATTTTGGCTGTTTCAATAATTTCAATTTTATAAATGTTCCCGCAGAATACGTGCTACAATACCTGCTGCAAGCCCATGCTTACGCGGATTTGTGGACTCACCACTGTTAGTTATTTTGGATGTGGGCACAATTTATATTTTAAAAAAGTTCTCGCAGAATACGTGCTACACCACCTGCTGCACGACCATGTGCACCTGGATCGTCGACTATTCGTTGCTACTTATTTTGGCTCTCTGAACAATTTAAATTTTAAAAGAGCTCTCGTAGAATACGTGCTACGCTACCTGGGGCACCACCATGTCCACCCGGATCGTCGACTCACCACTGTTATGTATTTTGGATATTGGCACAATTTAAATTTTAAAAAAGTTCCGGGAGAGTACGTGCTAAACTACCTGGTGCAAGGCCTAGTGCGCCCAGATCATCTTCTAATTATTGGTACATATTTTCGCTGTTTGAACCATCTGAATATTAGAAAAGTTCTCGCATAATACGAGCTAAACTACCTGCTGCACGACCATGAACACCCGGATCGTAGACAAATCTTTGGTACTTACTTTGACTGTTGGAACATTTGAACTTTTAACAAAGTTCTCGTAGAATACGTGCTAAACTACCTGGTGCACGACCATGTGAATCCGGATCGTCGACTGATCATTGATACGTATCTTGGATGTTGGCACATCTTAAATTTTAAAAAGTTCTCGAAGAATACGTGCTAAACTACCTGATTCTTGACCCTGTTCACCTGGATCGTCGACTAATCATTGGTACTTATTGTGGCTGTTGAAAGATTATAAATTTTACAAATTTTCTAGTTAAAAACGTTCCAAACTACCTGGTGCACGAACAGATGTATCAGGATCGACTACTGATCTTAGGTACTTATTTGGGCTGTTTGAACAATCTAAATTTCAAAAAAGTCCTCGTAAAATACGTGATACACTGCCTGGTGCACGACCTGGTGTGCCCGGATCGTCGACTAATCATTCGTACATATTTTGGCTGTTTGAACAATTTAAATTAAAAAAGTGCTTGTAGAATATGTGATAAACTACCTGGTTCATGACCCAGTGCACCTGGATCGTCGACTTCTCATTGGTACTCGTTTTGGCGGTTGAAACCATTTATATTCTAAAAAAGTTATCGCAGAATACGTGCTAATCTACCTGCTGTAGGACCCGGTGCACCCGGATGGTAGATTCACCGCTCTTAGTTATTTTAAAACCTTTGTCATGTTTCTTTGCGAAGTCTGCGAGCAATTTTTCTATAAATTCCTTGGTTGATACGTGCTAAGGACTTAGTTATTTTGGATGTTAACACAATTTAAATTTCAAAAAAGTTCTCGCAGAATACGTGCTTAACTACCTGATGCACGACCCGGTGCACCCGGATCGTCGACTAATCATTGGTGCTTATTTTGGCTGTTTGAGCAATTTAAAATTTAAAAAAGTTTTCGGAGAGTACGTGCTAAACTACCTGGTGCAAGGGCTGGTGCGCCCGGATCGTAGACTAATCATTGGTACTTATTTTGGCCGTTTGAACAATCCAAATTTCAAGAAAGTTCTCGCATAATATGCGCTAAACTGCCTGGTACACTACCGTGGGCACCCGGATCTTCGACTGATCATTGGAACTTATTTTGACTGTTGAAACAATTGAACTTTTAACAAAGTTCTCGTAGAATACGTGCTAAACTATCTGGTGCACGACCATGTGCACCAGGATCGTCGACTGATCATTGGTACTCATTTTGGATGTTGGAAAAATTTAAATTTTGAATTAATTCTTGCAGAATACGTGCTAAACTACCTGATGCACGAATCGGATCACCCGGATCGTCGACTAATCGTTGGTACTTATTTTGGCTGTTTGAACAATTTAAATTTGTAAAAAGTTCTCGGGGAATACGTGCTAAACTACCTGGTGCAAGGCCTGGTGCTCCTGGATCGTCGACTAATCATTGGTACTTCTTTTAGCTGTTTGGACCATCTCAATTTTAAAAAAGTCCTCGCACAATACGCGCCAAACTACCTGGTACACGACCATGTGAACCCGGATCGTCGACTGATCCCTGGTACTTATTTTGGATCTCGGAACAAGTTAAATTTTTAAAAAGTTCTCGGAGAATACGTGCTACACTACCTGGTGCTCGACCATGTGCACCCGGATCGTCGACTGGTCCTTTGTACTTAGTTTGGCGGTTGGAAAAATTTTAATTGTGAAAAAGTTCTTGAAGAATACGTGCTAAACTACCTGATGCCCGAATCGGATCACCCGGATCGTCGACTAATCATTGGAACTTATTTTGGCTGTTTGAACAATTTGAATTTTCAAAAAGTTCTCGTAGCTTACGTGCTAAAGCACCTAGTGCATGACTTGGCGCACCTGGATTGTCGACAAAACGTTCGTACTTATTTTGGCTGTTTGAACAATTTAAATTTTAAAAAAGTTCTCAGAGAGTACGTGCTAAATTACCTGGTGCAAGGCCTGGTGCGCCCGGATCGTCGACTGATCATTGTTACTTATTTTAGCTGTTGGAACAATTGAACTTTTAACAAAGTTCTCGTAGAATACGTGCTGAACTACCTGGTGCACGACCATCTGCACCCGGATCATCGACTGATCATTGGTACTTCTTTTGGTTGTTTGCACAATTTAAATTTTAAAAATGTTCTCGTAGAAAACGTGCCAAACTACCTGGTGCACGACCATGTGCAATAGGTTCGTCGAATGATCATTGGTTCTTATTTTGGGTTTTGTCACAATTTAAATTTTGAAAAAGTTCTCGTAGAATACGTGCTACACTTCCTGGTGCGTGACTCGGTTCACCTGGATCGGCGATTAATCATTAGTGCTTATTGTGGCTGTTTAAAGAATTTAAATTTAAAAAATGTTTTTGTAGAATACGTTCCAAACTACCTGCTGCGCAGACATGTGTACCAGGATCGCCGACTGATCATTGGTACTTAGTTTGGCTGTTTGAACAATCTTAATTTAAAAACCTTCTTGTAGAATATGTGCTTAACTACCTGGTCCATGGCCCAATGCACCTGGATCGTCGACTTATCATTGGTACTTATTTTGGCTGTTTGAATAATTTAAATTGTATAAATGTTCTTTTAGAATTCGTGTCAAACTAGCTGGAGCAAGCGCATGCCCACCCGGATTTGTGGACTCACCACTGTTAGTTACACTGGTTGTTAGCACAATTTATATTTCAAAAAAGTTCCTGCAGAATACGTGCTACACTACCTGGTGCACGCTCATGTTTACCCGGATTTGTGGACTCACCGCTGTTATTTATTTTGGGTCTTGGCCCAATTTATATTCAAAAAAGTTCTCGCAGAATACGTGCTGCACTATCTGGTACACGACCATGTGCAGCCGGATCGTCGACTGATCATTGGTACTTATTTTGACTGTTGGAACAATTGAACTGTTTACAAAGTTCCCGTAGAATACGTTCTAAGCTACCTGGTGCACGACCATGTGCACCTGGGTAGTCGACTGGTCGTTGGTAGTTCTTTCAGCTGTTTGAACAATTTAAATTTTAAAAAAGTTCTCGGAGAGTACGTGTTAAACTACCTGGTGCAAGGCCTGGTGCGGCCGGATCGTCGACTAATCATGGGTACTTATTTTGGCTGTTTGAACCATCTAAATTTTAAAAAAGTTCTCGCATAATACGTGCTCAACTACCTGGTACACGACCATGTGCACCCGGATCGTCGACTCACCACTGCTATTTTTTTTGACGTTGGCACAATTTAAATTTCAAACAAATTTTCGTAGAATACGTGCTAATCGACCTGGTGTAGGATCTGGTGCAGTCGGATCGTAGACTCAGCACTCTTAGTTATTTGGGATCTTGGCACAATTTAAATTTAATAAATTTCTCGCAGAATACGTGCTACACTACTTGGTGCACGAGCTAGTGCGCCCGGATCATCAAATAATATTTGTTTCTTATTTTGACGGTTGGAACAATTTAAATTTTGAGAAAGTTCTTGTAGAATACGTGATAAACTACCTAGTGTATGACCCGATGCACCCGAATCGTCGACTAATCATTGGCACTTATTTTGGTTGTTTGAACAATTTAAATTTTAAAAAGTTCAGGTAGGATACGTGCTACGCTACCTGGCACACGTTCATGTGCACCCGGATCGTCGATTGATCATTGTTACTTATTTTGTCTCTTGGAACTCTTGAACTATTAACAATATTCTCGTAGAATACGTGCTGAAATACCTGGTGCACGACCATGTACACCCTGATCATCGACTGATCATTGGTACTTCTTTTGGCTGTGAACAATTTAAATTTTAAAAATGTTCTCATAGAAAGTGTGCCAAACTACCTGGTGCACGACCATGTGCACAAGGTTTGGCACAAGGTTTGGCTGTTTGAACAATCTAAATTTAAAAAGGTTCTTGTAGAATATGTGCTAAACTACCTGGTCCATGACCCAAGGCACCTGGATCGTCGACTTATCATCAATTTAAATTTTAAAAAAGTTCTCGGAGAGTACGTGCCAAACTACCTGGTGCAAGGCCTG
>CAKNWT010328195.1:1334-11980 GCA_932066315.1 Andricus coriarius | reverse complement strand
ATTAGAATCTATTTTGTGAAAGTACCAATAATTTGGGATAAAATGTACAAAATGATTATTCAAGAAACAAAAATGTCTTGAACAAGTAATTATTTATGACAAAATACATTAGAATATTTAATTAAATCTTTAAAAATCATATGTAAAATTAAAACTACATAAAAGTAATATTTACGACCAACATACGCCAAAATACTTGATCCACGTTTAGATGGTAGTTTTTGGGACATGCTGGAAGGCAGTGGGGAGGTACCAAAATAATGAATAAATGCGCGTTGCATTTGGAAAGTGATTTTAATAGTTCCCTGTGATTTGTTTTATTTTAGTGAAAATTAAGCTAGAATTTAAAAACAGTTAAAATTTGTTGAGTTTGTTAGAATCTACAAACATTAAGAGAAACAATCTGACATATTATAGTTATGATACTTGGGTTAATTAAAAATTGATATCTTTCGAAAAACCAGCAAAGATGCCATTTATGTATAAAACGATAGAAGCTCAACTGCAACTCGACTGACCGATTTTCGTCTTGGTCCTGCGCCCACATTTCTTATGATAATTCAAGAATCTGTAAATATTTTTGTATGTCCTTGTTCTGATCTTAAACAGGAGATTTCAGAATTCAATTTAGAAATATTTAAATTTTTTCAATTCACTTCCCTAAAGCATGCGAAAATCGGAAGTTGGGAATCGAGAATCGGTACAATTTTAATCGATAGCGTGCGTATTTACTTTTATGTTGGATTCGAATAAATTTAAGGGGTGAAAGGGTGAAAATCTCAAGAAAAAGTTTGACAGATTGTTTTTGAAACACCCTAAATAATATATGGTAGCCTACCTTGAGAAAAAATAATCATTTGCTTCTTTTTGTAGAGTTGAGTTTCCCGTTTGAATGTTTACCTAATGGCGACCCTCTTCCTGGTTTTCCTCGTTCCGGCATTTCTCATTCTCCTGGCAGAACTGAATCTCCTCTCAGGCCTCTTTTGACTACCGAGCCACCTCTACGAGCCAGTTCCAGGTGTCCTCATCCTGTTGAACCATCCCTTCGTGCTAGGTCCGGGTCTCCTCCTGCCGAGCTACCTCTTCGTGCCCGATCCAGGTCTCCTTCTATCTGGCATCCATCTACTCTCGTATGTGGATACTCACCTGATCAACTTAGATTTGTTCGGCTCATTCCCCACAAGAATCCGGAACAGCAATTCGAAATTCGCAAATACACTTTCCCTGCCGGTAAACCACTTCAATTGAAAGTGGCCCGTAGTGGAGCAGCTCCCATGCCCACCGAAGAACGCAATGTTTTAACAACATCCACTGGTGACATCCTTGCAATATTTGAGACTAATAATACAGTTCTTCGTGGAATGTACACAAGTGATACTAAGCCTGCAAGACGGGCGAAAATAAACATTGACAGCGCCGAGGTTTCTATAATGAACCGAGATGAAATCAATGAAACTCCCTTAAGTTGGCGTAATCCAATCTCAAAAAGTTTTACCTTTGTACGTTTAAGACACGTGTAAACAAGCATTTTCTACGCCTTTAGTTTAAATTTTTTTTAAATGTAAAAGTATACAAATTCTCTAGTAGTTCAGCTTTTTCTTAAAATAGCCCAGGCGGAACGGATAAAACCCTTTTTCCTTCTCCAGCTCCTTCAATCAAGATTGCGGACAACTAGCTACGGCCATATCTAAAATTAATATTGTTCTTGGTACAAAGTCAGATCAAAATTTTGGAAGTGACAGGTCATCACAATTGAAAGTTAATGTATTATCTTTTAAAAGGATGAAATCTTTAGTTAAAGCTATAGCTTCTTTGTTCGGAGACACGTAACAAAAATTGTTTTCATTCTCCTATGAAAAAATATTTTAGGAGGAAACTTAGTATAGGCTTATTATAATGTACCTATAATAACTCTCACGTATAGAAGATACCACACCACAGTATATAGGAAAAAAGTTCTCAAAGTTGAATCGCATCAGATGGCAACAATAAAGAATAATTTTCGAATTCAAATAAAATCTATATATTCTGTAACCTATCACTATAAAAAAATCTCACGAAATTAGTTACTGAGTTGAGAAGAATTGTTTGTGGTCTTACACCTGGACTTTAGGGTATTAACAAAAAAACAAAATATTTTGTTTTAGCTTGGGCCACCCCTTAAAATGTTCACTTCTATCCTTCAAAATATTTTGTATGGCAAAACAATACGTAATAACTTATTTTTGAAGCAGATAAGTTCTCATGGATAAACCCTATGATCCACATCTATTGACCGAAGTCGGGTAGGACTGACGTTATAACTGGACTATCTACTTCAAGATGACTGGCTAATTATTCCAGACATGATTTTCACTCGCAAAATAGATTTTTCGCATCATGTTGGTAGTTGAGCGTATACTTCAAGCAAAGGACTAATACAAATAATCAAGCATCTTGGAAATAAATTGAAACTTTGTGTGATGAAAGGAATGCATCCAGCCAAGGCAAAGGTGAAGCTTCAGGCGATGAATGAAGACAAGTTGTTTGAAATACTAGAGGGGTGACTGATTCTGAGGAAAGACAATCACGAGAAATAATGTACGAAAGGAAGATAAATATTTCATTTGTACCCAAAACAAACAAAAAGGGATGCGAAAGTAGGATTCGACTTGGGCTAGTAAGGAAAGCAATGACAGGGCTGAATTTTTATTAAATCACTGTTTAACTACTGAATTAGCTTTATTTGATCGGGGTAATATACCTGAATTCGTGACCTTGTCTTCGATAAGTATTAGCGCAATGTTCGAGGGATGGCATGCTTCATCGCATACGTCCCTATCTGATCATAGACAGATAAGCTTCTCCTTGACAGCCGAGATAACTTAGGCTCAAATGTATAGAAACCCTAAAGTAATTCACTGGGATACCTATAGGAAGGACCTCGGAAGTTTTCTGGGCGCTATATCGGGCAGAATCAGCTCTTCGGAACAAATAGAGTTCACTGTCGACATTTTACAAGAAGGTATGAACAAAGCGTATGAGGATGATTGTCCTCTTCGTATTACGAAACCAGACAGAAATGCAACCTTGTGGTATCCCAGACTTGAGGACCTGAAAAAGGATACACGGCGCCTTTCCAACAGGACTTGAAAGAATGGGAATTGAGAATGGTACAGTCCATCCTTAAGAAGATATAATAGTGTGATCTAAAATTCCGTAAGCCATGAGTCATACCCCTCAGAAGGAACATCTTTTAGAGCCAGAATGAAAGATCGGAAAGTAGCTTGATGTGCTTCCACACATTGAACAATTAGATGGGTAGCTAAACAATTAAACCCATTTGATGTTTCAGGAGATTATCATATATCCCCTGCGTTAATTTATGAAGGATTTAAGTCCTTGATGGGTCAATTGTGTGGTATCTTTTGGGCATGCTTAGCAAATGGATACACCATGGCGGCATGGAGGAAAGTTAAGACAATATTCATTTAAAAGTCGGTTAATGATACCTACTATAAGGCAAAATCATTTAGACCGATCCGTTTGTCCTCATTCTGGCTTACGACATTAGAAAAATTAATGGATATTTACATGAAAGATGAAATCCTAACGTAAAAACCTTTTCAATGAAATTAACTTACCTCTCAAGAAGACAGATCTAACGCAAACTCTCTATGCGTTAACCTCTCGCATCAATAAGATAATACGAAAATGTGAAGTAGCTATTAGAGCGTTTCTAGACACAGAGAGGTCATTTAGTAACAATTTAATTCAATCTGTATCCAGTTCTACTTAAACACACGGAATTAGTAACATTGTAAATAAGTGGATGTATTCCATGTTAAAAAGTAGAACGGTACTTACTTTATTTTTCATCAATGATGACCCAATTCGTATTTTAAACGAATCTGGTGTTTATACTTAGGACTATGTAGATGACCTGGCGATCCTGGTAACAAGGAAACATGAGGGAACCTTTGACCGTTGTTTATCCGTTAGCGCGGACAAAAAAGATTTCATGAATTTCACCCGAAGACGGGAGCTTCCTGCCATTTAAAATCTTAAATTCTACGATAGGGGAGCAGAATTTTCACAATCAGCAAATTATCTAAGAGTAATATTGGACCCGAAATTAATCTGGGAACACCAACAGCAGCTCTTTAGATGACAATTCTACATGAAACTATTCTGACTATGAAAACTGATGTTATGTTAAGGAAATGATCCTTTACAAAACCGTGTAAGATCTTTTTTCCTAAGGGGGGAAAATGGCGTAATAAAGGGAAAAATTATTCTGACGAGGAAGTATCGTTTGGTAGACGGAAGGCTCTAAAGACTCATAAGCTGTAACTTCTTTGTCTCAATCAGTGTATTCTTATACAAATCATGTCTCTATGAATATAAATATTGTGAAATCCGTTTTTCCGAATCAACTGATTACATTTTATTCCGTGAAACTGACTATAATGAAATGTAAGTATCCTAGAAGAACAAATTTGACGTCCATATTCTATGACAGGGGTCTCCAAACGTAGATCCTGTATCTACTTGGGATCTCGGGCCAGTAGGTAGGAGCTACTCTGCTCCGACCCAGAACTGTCAAAATCCTTTACCTGATTCGAGCCGCTTGGAACCATTAAACTCGAGACCTTAAACTTATATAAAAAAAGGGTTCTCCAGGTTCAAATTTCAGAACCGAGCCCTTCCATCTGGGATTTTTTTCCGATGAGTCATAAATTTTCTCTCAGTTTTCCACGGCGATCCTGGGTGAGGCTGCACCTGTGGATTGTGGAGACCCCTGTTTTATGACATAACGAGCTTAGGATAAATAAGTAGGAATTTTATCTACCCCTAATCATTTAATATTTGTTTAAATAATTTTAAATAAATTGAATCAACTGTAATCATTTCTACATTGTCTTGGTACTTTATCTCATTGTGAACCTAGCTATAATTTGCGATGACACACACATGCGCCTGAAAAAAAAAGGGATTTCGTAGCACATGAAGTCGTTCCAATTTTTTCATTCTCCCTCTCAATACCCCGCACTCCTCTCATCCTCTATCCATCAAGTGAGATACTATGTAGTCCTCTCCTAATTGATTCCATGGGATCATATCCGAACCTTCTTTTTTGGTCCTATATTACCTTCTTTGATTCCTATAGTCTCCGATCCTATCCGATTCTATCCAATTCTATCAGATCCTGTCCGATTCTATTAAATTCTATCCAAACATGAAAGAAGTATGACTTGTGAATTAGCGAGCGGACGGACCCCGTACCAAAACTATAGGAGTTTCTGCCCGAAGCTTCTGTCTGATTCTATATTATTCTATCCAATTCTATAAGATTCTATCCTACCAGATATTAGGTACTTTTACTCCAACCATCAGCTTACTTCACTTTGTTGATTGCTGAGGGTTGCTGAGGGGAAAAAAGGGACCAAATGCATGGACAAAGATTCATTTTTGTAATTTCTTCTTAATGAGTGATGATTATTATCATTTTATTATGTCATTGAATAGATCTTAAAAAATGAAAACTATTTTTCCCATAAACTTATATAGAAAAAATTAGTTTTTACGAAGATATTAGCAAAATAGGGCAAAAGTGAACCGAATCCCATGCATTCGGTCCATTGTTTCCCCCCTCAGCATTCAATGAAGTGAAGCTAGCTGGTGGTTGAAGTGAATCTACCTAATTGTCAGATTCTATGTGAATTTCCGCTATTCTGTCTTTAAACTGCCGTTTAAAATTGTGCGTCTAATGTCTGAATTCAATTTTGAAATCTCGTCTTCAAAATAAGGTCAAGGATGTATTAAAATATTTACTGGATCTTGAATTATCATAAAACATTTGAAAGATAGAAGATTTTGAAGAAGACTTTTTTACTTGACTTTAGGATTTAGAATTATTATCTTGAATTCTTGTGTCAACAGCTTGTCAAATAATGCGAAACCTTACACGTGTCGTTCCAAACTGACAGACTGTAGTCGACAGTAAGGCAATCCGAGTCAGCCCTGCATTAGACAATGCAGACTTCAATTGACCTAAAATCCATTATACCATAAATATTTTTACTAACACTTGGCTTTTCTAGATTTTTACAATAATGTCTCGTATTGCTTTACTTATATGTCTAGTGACAATTACAAACAGACATTCTTCGAAGAACAATCAAAGATATAACTTATGTGACTGCCGCTCGACAGACAAATTACCGCAATGAGCATGCGTCCATATTTTGTATGCTTATTCGAGAACCAGTAAATATTTTATTCGGTCCTTGATATCATTTGAAAAAGGAGATTTCAGACTGCAATCTAGAAATTTTTACATTTTTCTATTCACTTCCATAAATCATGCAGAGGACGCAATTTTATAATCGAGAATTGGAAAAAAACGGAAAATATAAATAATATGAATAGGCCCTTTTCACATGCCATAACGGCCCCTATTTATTGAAAATACTTCCAGTTGATCTCTTTCGATAGGGAATTTAATCTACTTCTAACGGATTTAATCAAATCTTTTAACTTGATTTTTCGCTTAGTCAGTCAATTTCTAAAACAAGTCTGTTTTTAATCCGATTTTGATAAGTGGACGCATAATTTTAATAACCCTAAACAATAAATGATTGTGTAAATTCAGAAAAAATTAATCATCTGTTTCGTTTTGTAGAGTTGAGTTTACATTCCAACCGTTCACCTAATAGCGATTCTCATCCTGGTGTTCCTCGTTCCGGTACATCTGATTCTGCTGTCAGATGTCTTTCTCCTGCCAGATCTCTTCCTCCTGGCAGAACTTATTCTCCTGGCACGTCTCCTCCTTCAGCCGAGCCACGTCTTTGTGAAAGGTTTATGTCTCCTCCTGACCGGCAGCCTTCTACTCGCGTGTGTGGATATTCACCTGACCAACTTAGATTTGTTCGGTTTATTTCCCACATCCATTGGTGACATGCTTGCAATATTTGAGCGTAATAATATAAATTTTCGTGGAATATACACAAGTAGTACTCTTTTTCCAAGAAGGGCGAAAATAAACATCGACAGCGGTGCTGTTTCCATAATGAAGCAAGATGAAATTAAGGAAACTCCAGTAAGTATCTTGCATAGTTTGCCAGAAAAATGAAGTTTTTGATTTTTTATTATTTGCAGTGCGATCAAAATTTGAATTTTTGAAAAAATTCAAGAGGTTCTTGCGATAATCTTGTACGGCTCTCAAAAAGAAACGTTTTTCTCCTCTTGACATTTTTCATATCGTGCGTTGTTCGGCTTAAAATGTTAATTTTCGTTTGTTTTTTTGGATTTTGAAAATGCTATAACTCTGATTATTTTGATTTTATCGAAAAATGTCATGAGGATAAATGGTTTGTCTTCTTGCGTATCACTGATAACCGTACCTCGAAATTTCAAATCTTAAAAACAAGTGGTCTCAAAAATTTTCCAAATGTGCTCACTTTTTGTGAGCGTGGCTACAACATTCAAGTAACCAGACATACATACATACAGACATACATACAGACATACATACAGATATACAGACAGACAGACACCGACAGAATTTTATGATTTTCGGAATCTGTGAGTGCCGAAACATAAAGATCCGTTAAAAACCAGAGAGCGTAAATTTAGACGATTACATTAACTCTCATGAATGAGAATGTAAAAAATGAGACTATTCATAGACAAAATATGTGAATGTACATGTTCTAATAGAAATGGTTTAGATAATTCACAGTTATTGTTAATTCAAAAAATATTCAAGATAAAGACTAAACATTTTGTTTATAAAAATAAATTAAAAATACTAGTTGATAACATAAAATGTAGAATAAAAGTAAGTTTTATAAATGACATAGTTCAATTTCGAAATAAAATCTACTTGCTCATAGACCATTGTATGTACCACAAACAAAATTTAAAAAATGTGCTAAGTGTATGTAGCAGATTATATGCATATTGTGAAAGCAGTTGTGACGAATTAAGTCAATATTTTTTTCCCCTTGAAACTGATTACAATACAATGCAAGTATCTCAGAATAAAAAATTTGACGCCCATATTTGTAGAATCTCTTATCTCTAATTATCTCCCTCGAATCTGTGATAATTTTTTTTAACTTTTAGCAGTCGTTCGTTTAATTCGAAAAGATGAGGATGGATTATAGTCTTATATTATCTTTGGCAGTTATTCTTAATTCTACTGGTAAATATAAATATGTAATATATCTGTATTTTTAGGTATATTCTTTCAGGATATGCGAAAATCAGAATTTCTGTGATTTAATTTGCATTCTATCCCAATCACTACTTTCTTCCTAACCTTATTCGACTTTTTCCGTGTCTCTATTGATACGGAATTTGGTCGAATTTCAAAGCGACACGCAAAAAAATCGTGTTTATTTCAAGTTACTATTGTCTAATTCCTGGACAGAGAGAAAATTCTGATGAGATTTCAGCAAATGTAACCAAATAATAGAAGAGCAGTCAATTAATTTCTGAAAACAGAGTCAAAGGAAAAAATCTACTAATTCTCATGAAATAATATTTCAAAAAGCGATCGATTCTTTCCAATAAATAAAAAACATTTCTCTACAGTTTAAGAGACTGTCAACTAATTTTTATGAAAAGGAAGAATTGAGATACGGCTTTTAGACTCGTCAATTAATAAGATTTTAACTAACAAATATTAATTCTTAGAAAAAATATAGTACATAGTATAGACTAGTATAGACTAGCATATCTATAGACTTTCCAACCAAAACGAACTAGCTTTGAACCAAAAATAGTTGAGCTTCCAGCTAAAGAGATAAATTTTCATGTAGAAAATATAAATATTTTACAAAAAATGGAATAGTTAAAATATAAGTTAAAACAATTAATTTGCAACAAAGTAAAAATTAGTTGAAGTACGCGAAATGCGTCTACATAAAAATGCTTTCGTCGCCTATTGGGTCGTTCAAAATTCCCCCCTCCACCTATGACTGGCCCTCTCTCCTCTCACTTTCTATGCTATTGAGTCCGACCCTATCTGATCCTATATTATCCAAGCCTATCCTACTTACTCCAATACTAGCTTTTTCTATCTGATCATATCCGAATTCGTTCGATCTTATCAGATTATACCATATTCTATCTGTTCCTGTCCGATGCCCAAGTGCATCAAAACTGCAATCAAACGTTTAACGAAGCGCTCTTGGATTACCTTAACAAGTATATGATAGTGTGCCTTAAGAAAAAATTAATAATCTGATTTTTTTGCAGAGTTGAGCTCCCAGTTTGAATGTTTACCTAATGGCCAACCTCTTCCTGGTGTTCCACGTTCCGGCCCTTCTAATTCTCCTGGCAGAGCTCATTCTCCTGTTAGGACTCCTCCTGCCGACCCTCCTCTTCGTGCCAGGTCTAGGTCTCCTCCTTCCTGGCATTCATCTACTCCTGTATGTGGATACTCACCTTATCAAGTTAGATTTGTGCGACTTATTCCCCACACGAATCCTGAACAGCAATTTGAAATTCGAAAATATACTTTTCCTGCCGATAAACCACTTCAATTGAAAGGAGCACGTGGTGATGTTGCGCCCATGCCAACGGAAGAACGTAATGTTTTAACAACATCCACTGGTGACATCCTTGCAATATTTGACCGTAATAATACAATTCTTCGTGGAATATATACAAGTAATACTCTCACTGCAAGACGGGTGAAAATAAACATGAACAGCGGCAAGATTTTCGAAATGAACCAGGATGAAATTAAGGAAGCTCCAATAAGTTCTCGTAATCCAATCAAAAGGAATTTTAGAGTTGTACGTTTAAGGCAAGTGTAAACAGCAATTTATAAAAAGTATCTAATTGTGTTTTTCTTCGTGCAAAATGCTACACTTAGGGAGAGCTTTATGTGTGGTAAAAAGTGTAAGAAACGAGCGGGGTTCTTTTTTTTTTTTGCTGGGTTCGTTCTCGCCTTCCTTTAAAATGAGCTTTAAAATCTTTTCTCGAATCGTTATTCATGGTTTGTCCAGTGCTATACCATACACCATAAAGCCATCTGAAGGGAAGGCGAGGAACGATCTCAGCAAAAAAAAAAACGAATTACTTTAACATCTTCATTAGAAAAACAATGCTCTAAACTTCACTGTCGTTAAAAACTATCAAATATCCTTTGTTGTTATGAGATTTTTAGGTCTGAAAGCCATACAAATTCTTCTGATACATTGGTCTCAAAGTCATTAACGTGCAACACTTTGACTTTGAAATGATCATTCATTCATCAAGAAAACTTTGCTTTTTTAATCACTTTTCTAACATTAAGGTCAGATAACTCTAGTAAATATAAATATAAACCGACGAGTAGTCCAGGCAGGACGGACAGAACTGGACGACAAGCTGGATGACTAGCCTTAGCCAAAATTAAATTAATATTGTTCTTGATCCGGAGTCGGATTAAAATCTTACATGTAACAGGTAATCACAATAAAAAGTTAATATATTATCTTTATTAAGGCCTAAATCTTTCATCAATATCCCAGTCCCTGGTTTTCGAAAACACAAAAAAGAAGTTTGTGCAACAATAAATGAGCATTTTGCATCTTAAAGTAGTCCGGCTACTGGAAACGCTAGTCAAAGCTACGTCCATTATTTTTTCTGGTATTTTGAATTGAATCCAA
>CAKNWT010328194.1:0-24287 GCA_932066315.1 Andricus coriarius | reverse complement strand
AAAAAAAAACAGTTTATTGGTAATTTTCTGTAAAACATGTATTTATTCAATGCAAAGTGGTCACAACCTATGTTTTCGAGGTCGCTGTGTACGAATTCAGAGCCATTGTGTTTCTATGACATCACCTTCCGTCCCTAACCTAAAAAAAACGGTAAATTGGTAATTTTATGTGAAACATGTATTTTTTGAATGCAAAGTTGCCATATCCTATGTTTTTTAGGTTCGTGAGTACAAATCCTGAGTCCGTTTGGTACCACGGTCCCAGCCGTTAAACTTTTATACGTAACTTCGGAAATACTCTTAATCCAACAGACCAGACTCGCCACTCGTCCGATTCCTCGTCCAACGAAAATTGAAAGCTAGTCGAAAATCAGTTGATGCTGTTGACAGAAGTGGCAACGGTCGATCGCAGGTGAGACTTCCGTCCTGGGGGTGATAACCCTCATACCTCCCCACAGCTAAATATGAGGGCTTCCCGACTTTGAGGAGGACAAAGTCAACTCGTCGTCGGGCACAGAATCTGTCAGAGTAGCAGGATTTCGTCACTCGTTCAAGCAACAAGATCATACTGATAGAAAAAAAATTCATGCATGATCTGATATCCAAACATACAATTATGCAGTGCGAGAATGTGCGAATTGCAAGTCTGGTCTGTTGAGTTGAGAGTTTTTCCGAAGTTACTCATCAAAGTGTAAAAGCTGGGACCGTGGTACCAAACGGACTCAGGATTTGTACTCAGGAACCTAGAACACATAGAATATGGCTACTTTGCATTGAAAAAAGACATGTTTTACATAAAATCACCAATATACCGGTTTTTTTTAGGTTAGGGACGGTATATGATGTCATAAAAACACAAGGGCTCTGAATTCGTAATCAGCGACCTCAAAAACATAGGAGGCGACCACCTTGCATTGAAAAAATACATGTTTTACATAAAATTCCCAATAACCTGTTGTTTTTTGAGGTTATGGACAAGGCGTGACGTCATAAAACTACAAATACTCCGTATTCGTACTCAGTGACCTCGAAAACATAGGATATGACCACTTTTCGTAGGTGCGAATCATAGCTCACCTGAAAACAGCGATTTTCATGTTTTTTGAGGTTAGGGACGAAATCCGACGTGATAAAGCCAAACGGACCCTGGATTCGGATTCAGCGACCCCAGAAACGTAGGGTAAGCCTATTCTTGTTTCTGTGGTAGACAACTTTTTTTTTTGGAGCTGTGTTATGTTCATTTCATTCCCGAGGATTGCGAACCTACAAACGCCATCCTAAAATTACTTATAGCCACCGAGCGAATGAATCCACAGGACTTATGGGAGAAACGACCAAAGAAGGATTAAATATTAATTACACTGTCGGGTAAATAGGGGGTGTACTTTATTGTGATCAAACGAAATCACTTTGATGATGTGGATTGGAGAGAAGTATTAAAAGGTCTACAGAATCTGAGAGCGGCGTTGGATGGCGGCCACTGCGGAAGCTTTCATATGGCCAACTCTAGCGATTTGCTACGTAATCTAGCACAGAAAAAAATGACCCAGTTGCTGTCCGACATATTCCGGGGTGGTGCACCCACTATCACATTATGTCATAGCAAGTTAAAAGTGCCGCCTATCGTAACATCCGAGAACGGCACACATGGCCAGGCGTACGTAATGATGTAAATAACTGCATTCGGGAGTACCAACGTTGTCTGGAGAATAAACTAATACGAGCCCGTACTCGTGAACCCATGATCATCACTGACCCGATGTACCCACACCAGATTTTCACACATCGATTATCGCGCACGCAGTAGCTTTATATCTATTCGCGTAATACGGAGCGCCGCGCAGCATTCTTACGGATCGAGGAATAAGTTTTATAAGCAAATTAATGAGGAAATGGGAGAAGGTATTCGGGGTTAAGCAAATAACAAATTCAGGATATCGGCCCCCAACCAACGGTTCCATGGAGTGCAGTCACAACGTCCTCATAGATTATGTAAAATATAATGCTGCTCACAAATCCACGAATTTCACTCCTTTTGAATTTCTCCACGGACGCGTTGCTCGAATACCTAGTTCTTTTCCATCTGTCAATAAATTAGAAACATACGGATCCTATCTCCGTGACTTGGTTATACGACTCCACGAAATTCAAAAGATCGCTGCTCAAAACATGATTCAAGTAAAAGAACTCATAAAGTTGTGATATGATGAAAAGGCACGTCCCTTTAACGCAGTGATTGGTGATAAGGTACTCATATTCAGGGACGCGCGTAAAAACATAAGTTCGACAAAAGAACCAACAGAACCGATACCATCATGGGCTTCACTGAAAATCATAATGTAATCCTTGAAGCAGACGATGGCATCAGTTTCACAAAGCATGCCGATAATCTCTTGGTAACTTATTATTAGGAATAATACTAGGTATTTTAGATACCATTCTATATATTTGTATATACGATTTTAGGAAACTACCCGCAGAAGTCATGTTTTGCTATAATCTATCACTGATTTGAAGGATTGTATACACTACTCCGTCCACCAATACCTCACCAAGCCCAAGTTACCAGCATCTTCAGTTCCAGGCCAGTACTGGCATCTTTTACGAGAACCAAGGGCCCATGAGGCGAGTAATCAGCTATTGGAGGATTAACACCTTCCTGCACGCCAATAAATTCCAGGATTCTTTGCCAGAAATCCAGAATCGTTTTCAGCCATTGGAAATCTATTGCCCACACAATTTGAAGGAGAGCTTTCAACGAATCATTCTGGCCTACAATATGCAGAATAAATTGGACATCGCGGAATGACTTAGAAAAGACATTAACAGAGAGATCAGCTACCTGGAAAATTGGTCCTACATGGTCGGTCAGCAAATACATATAATCCGATTCCAACTCGAGGACTTGCACCGGATCATTGACGGCCATGAACATCGATCGCAGTAGTTGCAGAATCAGCTCAAACTTCTCCTAACGCATGTGAATGAGGTTTCCGCAGTACTTAACAATCTAATCATTTCCTATGTATTGACCAAAGTGCTACATGCTATAGAAAATGGCTTAGACGAGTATACCCGATCGGACGATTGACTAATGGAGGTTATTGAGGCGGAAAGGAAAGGAAAGCTTCATCCAACGCTGCTAACATCAGAACAATTAGAACCAGTATACCGGGACGTTCAAGACCACGCACACGAATCGCCCTTCCCGTTGTATTGGACATCCCATTAATTCATAAAATCAAAAGTAACATTTACGAAATGTATCCCCTCCCGGTACAACCGGCGATTCTAGGAAATCGAACAGGAAGGGCGTATGTACCGTCAAAGTTGGAATATTTAACCATGGAAAGAAACTGAAGAAACTGACATGCTAATAACCCAAGTGGAGTATTCCCTGTGTAGAAGGACGAGCAACTCTCTTTTATGCCCAGGCATGTTCCCCATCTACCAGACCGCCATACATAAAACCTGCAAGGCTTAACTATACCCGATGCAATCGACATCGAACTCATTTGCTCTGCTTCGATAACTCTGCTTTAATAACTCTCCCAGACGACAGGCTTAACTACAAAAACTTACCAAGAGGATGTAATCGCACCATCCCACAATGAATAAGACAAAAACTTAGAAGAACTGGAACAACAGCTGTATGACTTTAGTACACAAAGGCGGAAACAGTCCACGAATACCTCATTAATACAGGATTCCTATACCGGACTGGTGTTATTATCAATACTAATAGTGCTCTGCCTCTGTCGTGCCACTCTGATAAACATCTCAACTTACAGTGCGTGTTGCTGTTCTCGAACGACCTCGAGTAGAAAGGTATCCCTTGGTCAACCAATATCTCGTGAACCTCAAGTTCAGGGGCTGCCAATTCAATCATCTCGTCTTTCCACTATGGAAAAGCTTATGGTTCATCCCTACATGGTATCACCGCATATTTCGTCCATCAAGGTTCAAGATGAATTATCTGTCAGTGAGGATACTATCTCTAAGTATCAATCTCCCAAGGACATCAAGGACGCTTTGCGCTTGAGAATCCACACTCAGCATCATCAACGATAAGGATGCCGAAGCAGACGCGACAACCCGCATACATCGCTGATTAATTCCCTTACCACACTGAATTCTCGTAATTAACAGTACTGTACGTGCAAGGATCGTAACACCGACTGTCCTCGTTGCTGTGCTATTGTAGTGTGGTGTAATCTGAATAGGGAATAAAGTCACACAAAAAGTGTCTTTAGAGTCAGTGGTATGGGATGGGCTATCTAGTGTGGTGTAATCTGAATAGGGAATAAAGTCCCATAAAAAGAGTCTTCAGAGTCCGTGGTATGGGATGGGTTATCACAGTGATATCTGGACCAAAAACCGTGAGTTAAATGTATTCAGGAGTGATATTAAATTTTATTTAGTAATAAGGAATCCTGAATACTAGACTCAACGAATCAAAGCGATAAGGAGAGCGTTCGTGGAATTCGCAGAGGGGATCGATTATCTACATTCCAATAGTTATTTAATAGCCCTCAAAACCCCTGGGAATCCTATCCTAACTCACCATGTAACAAGGGAAGCATATTGGTCATTCCTTATTACCCATCGGGATATTCTCTAGATCAATTACGGAGGAATCACCGTAATTGAGAATTAATTTAAGAAAATTCTACTATTTGATATAAGAGATCATCACTATTAAACATTTTTTTGGCATTTCTGTAAAATTCTACTCCTGAAAATAAGTTATTACTGGAAATCCCTGCATAGGATTTCCGTGAGTCTTGGGAAGCAATTTCCTCTGGCGAGAACATATCTATTGCATCGAATACTGAGAATGTTCTTCTATCAGTGTAATTATATTTATACTTTGGTAGGCGGAAAATGTTGCAACTCTTTTCCTATATGCGGTAAGTAGAGAGTCTATCAGTGTATTTAGTACACGAGCAGCAACGACATCGGATACTGGTAACATTCAAGTACGATTGTCAGAATTCCAGGGCGGGTTTGTTACGATGAGTCCTGTGAGGGTGGGCAATTGAAAAATCATTTTCGATTGTTCGATCCCACAGCCTACACAATTTGTAGTATGCATGGCCGTGGCCAACGTGGTTGCACCTCCCGTGGTAATACACTAGCAAACAGAAGACGGGTAGGCTAAGGAAACAGAGAGGGTGAGAGCAAACAAAAGACATCAGAGTTGCAAGACAATGACCACGCTACACCAAGTGCAATGTTTATGAGCAGTGGCGCGTATCAGTCTCCTTCCCCGCTTAAGGACTCATGCCACTTCCTAGCCTTCTTACCATCGGGATAATTTCGAGCCTGAACGCGACTGAAAAATGTTAATTAACAATGCAGATTGTTATTGAACATTAATATCTTATTTATGTAAAATCCTTAACTTTAGTTCAGCGATCTATTAAGTCCATTTAGGAAAGATGCATCATTGATCAGTATTGTCGGCAATCGGTATCAATCAATAACACTACCCCTAGTCGGAAAGATCGATACTCTTGATAAATTGGTGGTGAATGGATTCGACTACTAATGATCATGAAAACAATCATAACAGAGCTTAATAAACTAATTGACCAACATCCATCTACACATTATCACTATAATTATCTAAACGAATTATGAGAATCTGCAAGAGCACTAATGTAGCCTTTAATTATGGTTAAAAATAAATAATTAAACTTATAGTTATTTGAAGATTTTTGGCCAGGGTGATCGATTTGTCCCCTAAAACCATAGGTTAATAAACAAACTGACTAAAATGTTGTTTATAATTGGATTGGAAATGATTGTCAATATTTCCAAAGTTATCATAAACAATATTTGTGGTCAAAGCTTTTATAATTAAAAACTTGCAGGATTGATGGTGAGGGTTGAGACACCAGTTAATATTGCAAATTAGTAAAGTTAAATCCAACGGCATAGCAACAGTATACACTGCAGGTGCCCTGTACAATTGCTTATTCTCAAAAAATTTGCAATAAAAAATTTGTAGTCACATGAATCACGTCCGGTCTCCATTCCCACAGTCGCTAGTCGAAGTCCAAATGCAACATCAGCAGTAAACCCTATTAAATTCTATGTTTAATTAGGCAACAAAGCTTATTTCAGCCCTGTCTCGCCAGCATTCGTCGGCCAGCTCCTGTAACTTGCTAGGTGAAAAGTCCGATTGGAATAGGGAGCGCTCGATGTTTCCTCGCTCCATCCGCTATTATTTGCCTCTGTCGCGCAGTGTATTATCGCCCTGGATGTCTAAGTCCGATAAAGGGAAGTCCGGCAAGGGAGATTTTTAGGACGTTAAGTGGAGAAACGCATTACGTTATATGATATAATTTCTTCTTATAATGAAAGCAAACACTACAGCACACAATACAGCATGTTTTTAAGAAAGTTTATACACCAAATTGAACATCTGAAATATTTACTGTGATTCGCGTAAATGATACTGTACGTGTAACGTATATGCTCAAAGATTGTTATGAAAGTTGGGCCATTGCAGATAGTTTTGACGAACAAGAATTTGCTAAAGTTAAGCATCCAGACAATTTAGTGATATGACACATAGCTATTCACATTTTAAAAAAATCCTTAAATACAGGTTAGTGATGGTTTCATATGCTTGGTATTGTTTAGCCTGACAAAAATTCGGAAGAAAAATGCTTGAAATTGAAAACAGTTAAAAGCATTCATTCGTGCACGTGCTCACATTTCTAGCAAAATTTTTGGTATTATTACCATTAACATTATGTAACAAGTCGCAGAGTCCTTATCATTTTTTGATCTTCTCATTATATCATAAGCTAAAACGTTATACACGTTCAATTCACTGAAACTTCTAGATACTACAAAGCAATATCTTTCCTTCAAGAGCACGTGTCACACAACTGTCTACAATGTCAACAGATGTTGGAGCAGGAATTTACAGAAAAACACTTTAACTGTTGCGTCATAACACTAAGCGATACCATGCTTCTGCTTTCCACATTATAGACGTAAGTCCATAAACGTAGGCGCAGGAATCTATAGAAAACAAGTCTAATTCTTGAGTCATGACACAGAGCAACACCACGTTCATACTTTTTATATTCTAGCCACAAGTTTGCTAATCGTACTGTAAAAGCGGTCCAACAATTGGCTTATGAAAATAAAACTATGTTTACCAAAAGAATTCACACTTTTTGGAATTCCATGTAGCTCCCCCCCCCCCCAAGCGAGGGGGGCCTAAACAAAAAAAACTTTCAACACATTTTCACGAATTTTTGGTTGTGTAAACTGTTACGCGAGATTCATCAGTTAATGTTGAACCTATGTACTATGTTTATAAAAATTATGTATAAGCCCAAATATTGATCAGACGTTGGAAAAGATGAGACGACTAAATAAAAATCGTCGACAATCACGACATAGATTGGTATTATTATTAATTTTGCCAGCAATTTTTAGTGATTGTTAGTAATCGAATTTTTTTCCAAACATCAGCCGACGCACATATGAAACAACTTTTGCTAAGACTTGTCCAATTTACACTTACTATCATGAAGTAGATAGAGAAATTATCACTATTCAAATCACTGTGATTTCATCGTGATCCTGGATAATCACGTAACTGTTAAACTCTTTCAGGGTACTACGAATGGTATGCCAATTTACTATTGTCTTGATACTTTGTCCAACAATTGAAAGATGGTCAACGAGTACGATAATCCTATTGTTGTAACATCTGAAATAATAATTTGTCTGTATCCCACGGTGTGATAACAGTTATCAACCAAAATACATACATCTATTTGTTACATATCTTTACTAGCTTCTTTACTTTGGATTCTTAATAATTGAAAATTTACGTTAGCTAACTACCCAATGCAACGGAGTATGCGGTTATGTCACCAGTATAGCACAGAGCCATCCACAATAGGCCTCTCTCGGATGGATGCCATGATTCAGGTGGGAGTGGCAATAGGACCGAACCGAGGCGACGACCAAGTAAGGGCCCCGGACAAACGCGAGAACATAGATGTAAGTGGTCGGACCAACTCAGGAGTATTGCACAGCTTCAGTTGACTATTAAAATGGCGAGACGGCATGCATCAAATATTTAGTGCGTGATTAGCTACATAACATCAAATAAAAAAGTCACGCCAAAAGTTAGGGCACTTGCTCGAAACTTAAGGAAAGCAAATAACACGCTGAAAAAGTGTAAACTGTTGACCATCAAGCAGCACTGGTCGAGAAAAATAAGATCTCTTTCAACAGCGAAACAGCCCTTTGAACGGCGAGTAAAGTGGATTCAGGATAATTCCCCCTTTTCTACTCATCCTTCCCGTCTGTTCGATAAAACGTCACGTACCGTTAAAAAACCGCCTAGCCGAGAAGAGATTCAAGTCTTCTGTGAGAAAATATATGGAGATACTTATCAGCTAAATTAAGACGCTTCAGATATATCACTCTTTCGTGACTTTTACCAAAGGCAAAGTTTGCAAGGTCAAGAGGAGGAGTGTCCACTAATTACTGCTGCAGAAGTGAAGAAAGTTATCGCTAGAACTAAGAACTTTTCAGTGCCAGGGTCAGATAAAATCAACAAAGTTTGGTGGCAGAAGTTCACTTCTACGCACCAACATCTATTTACTGCTTTCTTAAACGGAGAAGAACCCATCCCGCAGTGGCTAGTGGAAGGACGCACTGCATTGATGCCTAAGACCGGTGATTTCTCAAGTCCAAAGAACTACAGGCCCATAGCTTGTTTAAAAACCAGCTACAAGCTATTCGCTGGTATTATTAAAGAGAGGATATTAACAGCTATTGAGCCGGTATGTAGTGCAATAGTTCAACAACGTGGATGCAAGAGATGGCTGGCAGAATGCAGGAAGAACCTTTCAATAGACAGATGTATTACTCAGAAGTCGATAAGGTATCAACGCAATCTGTTCATGGCTTGGATTGAATACTGTGAGGCATTCGATAACACGAACCATAAGCTACTTATTAAGCTCCTGGAGTGCCTGGAGATGCATCCAAAAGTAGTGAGATGCATGAAAGAGCTTATGCTTTTGTGGCAGCCAAGATTTGTCATAACATCTGACAAAAGAGAGGGGTCTTCCAAGGAGACTCCCTAAGTCCGATACTTTTCTGCATCTCCCTCTTGCCTTTATCTATTGTGCTCTGGGGGAAAAGCTCTGGATACATATGTGGCCCGCCGAGCAGAAGAGAATATAAGGTCAACCACCTTTTGTACATGGACGAACTTAAACACTTTGCTTCCTCGAAAGAGGACCTTAACATCCTTGTGGAGGCGGTGAATAGGTATTCTAAAGTGATTGGCATGAGCTTCGGGCTGGACAAGTATGTATGCGTCCACCTACACCCAGCAAGACTAGAAAGTACATCATCGCGTGACGATCGGGATGTTCAGCTCATAGGCGGACATACCGTTCAACATGTTGGTAATGGAGAAACATATACATATTTTAAGATACCGCAAGCGGAAACCCAAATTGTGCGTGTGTTAAAAACGGCCCTTGAAGAAAGGTATCGCCAAATTCTCAGAAAAATTTGAGCTCTACATGTTTGGTGCAGTAAAATTGAACGTCGGTGAGTTGAAGCAACTTGACCGATGAACACGCAAGATGATGACAATCCATCGAAGTCATCATCCTAGATCTTCTGTACCTCGAATATACCTCCTTCGAGATAAAGGGGGTAGAGGCTTGCTAAGCTTGGAGTGTCTTCATCGAAGAACGGTTCTGGCTACAGCCTGCTCAGTTCGCAATAGTGCAGATTCTCTTATGCGATTCGTACATCAACATGATCTCGTCAATGCTTCGGCGTTTTTATACTATGCCGCAGATAGGACCGCAGAGGAGCTTGGCCTACCATTTGATTCCAGCGACACTACACATGGCCTAGCATCACTAACACCCTCGGTGCTCAAAAGTCGTGTACAGGTAGCAGAAAATACGCTTCTACTAAGAGAACATGCTCACAAGCCCCTTCATGGTGAATTCTACGGCATCGTACGTAGAGAAGAGCAATCGATGGGTCTGAAAAAACATGTTTCTCAAGTCTGCTGGATTGAGAACGCAGACTGATAAGGATAACATTAGAGCCTTTTTCCGTATGGGTAGACACGCTCATGTTGACAGTTTCTATTCATGTCAAACTTACGCTCGAATTCCTAAACATCTAGTTCGAGATAATGTAAATCTGTTGATACTTTTCAAGCAGGATGAAAGAAACTTGAGACATGTGTATGACGATCATGTCAACACTGACATGAGTTATTCTCATTTTCGAGACTTATGTTCAGAATGTTGGAATACTGACAAGTATGGATTTGTTGTTATTGATAAGGGTAACGATCTCGACAAGGGAAGAGACAGAAAAGGATTTGACTGTTTTATCTTTCTATAAATACAAGTTATTTAGTGGAAATTATATCATTATATATTAACACATCAACACGTCAACATGTCAAAGTTTCGCAAAGAGAAGGAGCTGCTCCGTCACATCGCAAAAGCTAGTGAGGCGATTCGACGTAAACATTGAATGTTAAAAATGGTTAAAGAAGCCACTGAAAAGGTAATGAGTGAAACGTTTAAGCCAATCGTCATGCCACTGCAGAAACTAGTTGGAATATATAATCCTTCAATTAAGAAGGAAGTTGAACAAAGTGAGCCTGTGAGAAAAAAATATGAGCAGTATTTAGATATGGTTTATGGCGTGCGTAAGCTCAGTGATGGCAGCTTTCGTCTGTTCGAACTGCTGTTTAGAAAAACTCCCGAAGAGTCATCTATAAGCACTAATGATCTAAACAATTATAAGGAAATACTGATTGCTATAAATGCACATAAGAAGCGGTACAGCCCAACTGAACCTATCTGTACCACCCGAGATATCAAGTATGTGAACATTATTGCGAAAATGTTCAGCGTATCACGCAGACGATCCTCAAGTAGTGGCGGTTCCATACCACGGTATATGGTAGCAAGAAGAGATGTGAAGACTGACTATGTCTACTGGGACCATCCTAACGAATTAGTTGATCGTCTTCGTCTACGACTAGCATCTCAGGCAGCTGGCAACCCGAACCACAACAATGAAATTGTATCAATCATTGAGGAACTGCGGGAATCTGAAATCATATATTAGGAGTGTACTCATAACGCTATCGTTAGTAGCATGATGAGTATCGACGTGTTTGGACGTCACCTGGATCGAATTAGTTTTCGAGTTGTACAGCGCATCGTACAAAACGAGATACGTACAGTATATCAAGTTACGTCATCTATGCGAACAGAGATTAACAATAATAATTTGATGATACGTATACTCGCAGAAACAACCAATGAGAAACTGAATAACCTGCAGATTTACACCCAAAAAGATTTTGTAGTCGATAACACTGAACTCATTGCTCAGTTGGAAGCTCGATTAAACGCAATCGAGAATGGACAACGAGAAATTGACACTAGTCACAGAACTGCATAAACCTGCTAGAAAGAATTATCCACGTCGTCGCGTGCAAATGCGTGATATAGACGAGACGTGGCAGGCAGATTTGGTTGAAATGCTACCCTATGTCCGTGAGAATAATGGCTACAAGTATTTACTCACTGTTATAGATATTTTCACCACGTACGCCTTAGCGGTTCCCGTTAAAAGCAAGAGTGGACCAGATGTCACTTCAGCAATGCAATCTATACTTGTGCAGGGTCGTGTACCAAAAAACTTACACACCGATGAAGGCAAAGAATTTTATAATTCACATTTTAAAAATTTTATGCAACGATACGACATAAATCTCTACTCAACGCATAGCAATCAAAAGGCGTCAATCTGTGAGAGATTTAATCGCACGCTCAAGAATAAGATGTGGCCACAATTTAGCTTGAGAGGCAACTATAAGTGGAGAGACATTTTGCTTACTCTCATCTCCAAGTACAACAATACCAAACATCGATCAATCGGTATGAAGCCAAAAGATGTCACTACCGAGGATGAAGAGGAGCTGATTCAACGCTTAAAAAACTATGAAATATGCCGAGGAGAAGGCCAAAGTTCAAAGTTGGTGACAAAGTTCGAATCAGCAAGTACAAGCATGTTTTTGAGAAAGGATGCACTCCTAACTGGACAAGAGAGATATTCACTGTGGACCGGGTTATGTTGTCAAATACAGTGACGTACAAGCTCAAGGACTGTGAGAATAATTCCATCGCTGGTGGATTCTATGAACAAGAACTTCTTAAAGTAAAACATACAGACATATACCTTGTAGCAAAGGTGATCAAGAAACGTGGCAACCAAGTCTTATTGAAGTGGTTAGGTTTCGATAGTTCTCATAACAGCTGGATAGATAAATCAGATATGTAATCAACACTGTGCAATGTTGATTCAACTCTATGCAATATTGAATCAACGTTGAATCAGTGTTGAAACAACGATGAATCAATGTTGAATCAACGATGAATCAATGTTGAATCAAAGATGAATCAATGATGATTGAACGGGAAACTGAACTATAAGATTCATAATACTAAGTCTAAGCTTATACTAACTAGATGTATAATATATGCTTGTACTAAGTAGATGTATGTTTTTGATAAATAAAAAAGCAAATCATATGCATAGATCTTGTTTTTTATTCAATATGACTCTTATACCTACTATTTACAATTATTTGCAAACTTAAGCCTAATTTTGTACAAGAAGATTAGCAATTCTTCGTCACTATCACTTGAAACATCATCGACATCCATTGCATTGATTCTAAAATGCCCGCATGCGAGGGTGTCTGTACTGTTTAGGAGTAAGTATCGCTTATCGTCATAAGTACTTAGGGCACTTTTTTTTTTGTTCAATCGTTTCGACGTTGTGTAGTCTTGATCTGATCAGATATGGCGTTCTGGATTGGATACTCAAATTTCGCAAGCATTCGATGTAATCGTCGAAGGTTATACATTTCCTTACAACAGCTGCTTTTACACCTTTAGCTATTTTAACAAAGTTCTCACCATTGACACGGATACTGTGCATCTTTCTCTGCAGACCAACAAATTTCGTAATTATTTCACCATTACATTCGTCTTTCATCAAACCTAAAACTTTCTTGTTTCTTTGTGGCATTTCGAAAACATTATCTCTAGGGTAATCTGATGTGTCGAATTGTTGAATATTGTTTTCCATATCTTGTTTCATGTCGGTGCAAATATCTTGACACTTCACTTCATATATTAAACTATCAGTGTCAGTATACAAGAGTTTACAGTTGTCACGATAGTTTTTACGCATGTAACCGTAATGAAAATCCTAAATTAGGATCTTAGACACATCCAGTACTGTCAGACCCACCTAGATTTGCTTATTAAACAAAACTTCTGTCTTTCTTAACTCTATTGCCATAAGATTTTCACTGAAAATTGCTCGGCTGTGGAAGTTCGGTTTAGCTATGAGGGCTTCTGCTCCATATCTACCGTCCCACTTCGTGACGAGTTTCACGTTTACATGCTTTCGTACATTCTCCATTGTCTTATCGTATGCTGCATTATTCATCAATTTGTACAAGTTCTTTTCGAATTCATTTTCAGCTTGTGCCCCCTTTTCAGTATTAAAATCTATGTAACTCTTCAGGCATGTTGACTGATTAAATTTGAGTACTCTGTGAATTTTGATTAATACAAGACCGTTTGCAAGAGCATGCTTGAGAGCTCGGTAATGGAGAACGTACTTTTGTTTCAGTAGGAGAGTAGTTGGAAGCTTCTCCTGGCTGGATGCCAGTGGTTTCGAGTGTTCTGGGCAGAACGGTAAATCATTATGCTCATCGTGAATGCCGGTTGAACAGTACAAATCAGCTTCTAGAATATAATCAATGGGTGAATCATCTGGAACATTGAATTCAAAGTTTTTCAAATTTGTAACCCACTCGAACCGACCGTGAGGAAGGGGTTGTCCCATTGCCCAACCATACAGGTTGTTTGCATCGAAATATACAATGTAGACGATTTCCCCACTTTCATTGAAAGCTACCATATACTTGTTGTTCGCCATTGCGTATTGGTTGGGGCATTGACTCACTGCACCCTTCTTACCATTTTCAATCATCAATATCATATCAACATTACTGAAGAGTCCCAATCTTACCCCTGTATATTTAAGCATGGCGTCCCATGTGAAGCCAGGAGTCGTGTAGTAATGTGCTGGATCGAGACCGTCAGTCATGAGACACTGTTCTCGGAAATTTTCAAACACATCAGCCAACAGCAACACATCAGTCTTCGTGTATAGTTTCACGTATTCGCCGAGGCTTTTGACACTGAATGCACACCATACCTGCTGTGCATGTTCATAGTCCTCTTCAGATATTGATGATGCATCCAGGGTACTGTGAAACTTTTATTTTGGTGGAAGCTGGTTTTCTTGCAGCCTCATCCTCGAGTCTATGTATTCATAGGGGAGAACACCTTTCCTCGTTAGAAGTTCAACTTTCCCTCTCTCAAATATAGAAAACATTGCACTCACAATTTTATACTTAGTGAGATACGATGCTAACTTTTCCAAGGATGATGACATGAATCTAGATGAGTCGATGAATCGGAATTTTATCTGTGTTCCCTGAACATATTTCGTAAAAGAGATGTATTTTCCTTCATTTAATGTCAGAAATTTTACTTTTCCTTCAAATTGTGTGGCAATATCACGAATGATAAAGCGAGCATCGTACCAACTCAAGTTATGGAACACAACTGGTATGAAATTGGAGTCTTGATAAGCTAGATTACAGTGTTCATGCGCGGGACCTCGATATTTTCCCGTCAGATGACAGTGGGCGCGGACCTTTTTCATCGGTGGATGTAGGGCTTTCTGACAGATATGACAAGTAGTGGCTTCAAAGAAAGTTTCCTGTTGTCTTGGTGTTAGTTTCTGCATCGGAACTGGAGACGTCTGTATTTTCCCACAGTTATTTTCAATTAACTGTAACTCTAGAACAAACCACTTGGCTGGTTTCACACCTTCAGCACATGAGTTGTAGAATGACAGTGAATCATTGTAGCTGCACTTGAACAAGTAACCGATGTCAAAAACTTCATGCTTCTGGAATGCTTTAGTGTTTGTCGTCTGTTTTTGTACGTCTTCACTTGGTATTAATAGGGACTCACAATCTGCATATATAATGAATAATACTTTTTCTCTCTGCTTGAAATTTTTTAATTCAATGATATTTCTACCAGGTTTTGGTAGCACTATTTTACAATCATTCACTTTTTTAAAATCTTCCCTATGAGCAACCAACTTCTCTATTTTTGAAAAGTAGTGCAAGCTCCGTTCACAGATATGTTTTCTTCCATCATATTTCGACAGCTGGTAGCTAACTAATCGAGAAAGATCTTTGATCTATACATAGTGGAAGTTGAAAGACTGGGTCCTGCTAGCCTGTTGATTGCTGTCTTCTTCTTCATCACTGCTGTCTTCATTTACATATTCCTCTTCAACTCGGAGGCCTTTCATAGTGTTTAGTTTGTTGATATTCACTTCTAATTTCACAATAGAGTGTAAGGTCCATCCAGAGCCTTTCTCTTGAAACTCCTCCATTTCAGTCAAGATAGGGTATCTTGCGTTGTTGGTAAACCATAATTTCAAATCCGTGGTGACATATATCTCTTCATTTTTTAATTTGAAATTCTTTACATCAGGATCCTTCTTACCAAGCTTCAGATAATATGCATTTAGCACAGTGTTTATTTTAAAAGCTCTATGTGTACGTAAGGATCGGCCTACATGTATAACAGACAGAACTTGGGCGTTATCAAGAAAAGCAAGAACATCCTTATGAACCAGGTTGGCTACAATGCATGTTTTTAGTCTACTGTCGAATGCTGTTTAGTGATATTTAAAAACTTTCTTTTCTGATTTATTGACAGTCGTGGAATACATGGAAATTCCTTTCGCACTGTTTTTAAGCACAATATGCACTCTTTCCTCCATCGTTTAACCTTGTTTAGTTGTACATTCCCCGATGATGATGATGAAATCAGGGTCAGCGCTTCCTCGATAGCAGGAATAAGTTTTACGCACTCGTCGAGGATCACTTTTTTTACCAGATATAGACCGGATAATTTTATATTTACTATTCACTTTCACTGCCCTGTATCGCACAATGGAATGACTGCACACCACTCTGATGGACCCTTTTATTAATTGCTACCTCCACTCCATCAATACTTCTAGAAGATTATAGAACTTAAGGATTCCCCTAGCTCTGCGCACTTTTTGGGAACCTAAGAACACATAATAGAAGCAAGCTATTAGCACAAAGCGACACGGAGAACATTTTTCAGTGAACGAATCATAACTTACTTTTTGTCTATTGAGACTCTTCTTTTCAACCATTACCACTTTTTTTTTGTCTTGAGACACTTTTTTTAGTTCAGTAAAATTCAAACTGAAATGCGCGCCTCTGAATATGGGCTTTTCAAATACAAGTCCCCGCCATGCCCTACCGGGACAGGGAGCGTGGGGAACCCCACCACTAGAGGCCGTGGCATTTAGCTGAAATTCGGCGTCACACTCTTGCGGTAAACTCGAGATTACACTTATCGACTGTATGTTTAAAAACGACTGTGGGTAAATTAGCACAGAAGTAAACGCTTTTGCGCGGTGGTCGTTTACCGACTGCGGTGGCCCTCATCTTAGAGCGGGCACGAAAAATGACATAACAGTGGCGCCATCTGTTGCCGTTAAAAACTTATCGACTGATGGCATATTATCACGAAAACATTATCGTTTGTCGGTAAATTACCGGTCACTGTTTTACCGACGTTCAGCTTGATACCGAACCCTGCCGCTGAACTGTCCTTGTTATACTACTGACATGTTCTCAGTGGATGCTCAAAGTATGTACGGTACGGGTACATAGAGTGACACAATACGGCTCTAAATGTGTTATGTTAGCATCTTAGACACTTCTATGGTGTTGATCTATTGCCCGTCTTGCCATACGCCCAGGGGTATCTCGAGTCCGTTGTGGAGAATGATCAGTGTACGATCTACTGGAATTTCTCATCCTCCACCACTCAATGTATCAATGCTACGAAGCCTGATATTGTCCTCCATGATCTGAAGACTATGATCATTAAGGTGACTGAATTCTCGGCACCAGCTGATTGTAATATCACGGCAAAGGAGGAAGAAAGCGGGCGAAATATCAAACAATTCTTTTCGAGCTGAGCAGGCTGTACCAAGCCTACAAATTCCATCTTGGAGGTATTAAAGCTTTATTTCTTAGCTAACTATACAAAATTCCAGAGTTGAAACCTCAATCTCCAACGGTTCCGTCTGCCGCGGAAGGTCATCCACGGCTAGGGGCCTGACACCAAGGAACAGTGTTGCACGATGTTGTCTCTCGTAAATCCCCTGCTCTTGCTTACCTTCTAGGACAGAAGGAGCATAAGTGGACAACATACACGTTACAGTTGCGTCGGGATTGGTTGCTTTAAGGAACCATGATCGTAGCTGCCGGAGCCCACAGCTTCTCATAATGAAAATGGTATAACAGATCAATTATTACTGATTGATGATAATAATAAATCATAAAAATGATCAAAATAAATCTTTAAAAATGTCCACATAAATAGCTCTCCGTTGTGATTGTCGACGAGTTTTGTATTTTCGTCTCACCTTTCCCAGCGTCTGATCAATATTTGGGTCATATACACAACCCAAAATTCGTGAACATGTGTTTGGAAAAAAGTTAAAGGCGAATTTGCAAGGCTCCCAGTAGAAAAATGAAAAACGTAAATATCGCTTTTTCAAGGAAAGAAAAAATTAAACATATTTCTTGTGGAAATGATTTTGTGACTTGAGCAAGCACAGTATGATGATTCAAAAAAATATATTTTTAAATTTCAAACACGAATGCTAGGCTAAGTTGTAGAATTTCAGTCAACAAATTTTTCGGATAAAAAATCAGCCGTGATTTCAAAATTGTAATTTTTGACGTCAACGTCAAAATCAACGACCCCAAAATGATGCGTGTACGGACCATTGGAGCACCATAAAGCCTAATCGTAAAATCGAAAGAATATTGAAGCTAGAAACCCTGTCGATAAAAAAAGGTGACAAAGCGCGGCAACGTATCTTTTTCTACAGATTCTGGCTTTGAAAAAAAAGCAGCTGTATTCGTTGTAACTAACGTTTTGTTTCAGAAACAAAGACCTTCAGGTCATCCATGTAGAGTACATGAGTGAACTTATGCTCGCGATGATTAGTCTCACCACAGAAGTACCCATTGGAATCATGTAGTGCGAGGGATAGTGGTAGAAGTGTGATGCAAAAGAGGAGGTTGCTCATGGTATCGCGCTGAAAGACGCCCATTAGTCTCTATACATCTTACTATGTGTCGATGAAGCTGCAAATTTTCCAACAGACGCATCTGTCGATTAGTATGTTCTTCCGACAGCCTCCTATATATTTTTTGAGCTACGTTGTTCGTAACTCTCTCCCCACACAGGCCAAATATTGTTCGAACAACCCTGTAGTTCAGGATAGCTGAAAAGGTCTTATACAGCGTGTTCAGACAAGTTTGTAATGCGTAGGAATTTCCCATGCGTTAAATCAGTAAATCACGTAAGCAATCTCTTGAAATGTCTCCTTTCTTAGAAAACAGTACAGTGCGTCTTAGCATCAGCCACTGCGCAAAAACAAATTTTTCAACTGAATTTTTGAAAAAAATACATACATTTTTGATTTTCTTTAACGTTTTTTTTATTCTGCACAAACTGAAGCATTTAGACACTTGGACACTCTTCAGGATAAGAGCCGCGCTTAATTATTTCCCGAAAAACAAAGAGAGATCCCACTTTTATGTTTAAAGAGATTTCAGAAGACATTGTAAGATACCTGTACAAAAAATTAGAGAAAATAAGAATGAGATATTTGTAAAAAATTCGGTTTTCTTTTTGACAAATCTAATAAGTTTTTGAAATTTTTTGTTTAAAAAAATATGTCTTTGAAAATGCGCCTTATAATGAATAATTTTAGAAAATACATTTTAATATCAATAAACTCATCGAAGTTATCAAAATTAAAAAAATAGGACCAACATTTTCAACTTTGAATATCTCCTAAGTTTTTTTAATGTTTCATAATTTATTTTAGGGTTTTTTTTTTAATACCTGAAGGAACGGAAACTAGAATTTTCATCGAAATTACTAGCAATAGATGAAATCCTTCAGATGATTTGGCATGGAAATGCTCTGCTGCAATTTGTGAAGCTCATGTTGTTGCGTTGGTTTTAAAGTTACATGTGATGATAGTTATGATATCGATAGTAAAAGACTTTCTTGCGTTAAGGAAATTTAAGAGCAATATAACGTAATCAATTTAAGACTTATACAGCGTGTTGGCCAAAGCGATATATGAACTTTTTATCAGTTTACGTCATCAATGCTCAACGAAATTGATAATAATAATATTATGATGCGAATGGTTGAAGAATCAATAAATGAGAATCTGAGAAATCTACTAAGCGCATTAAAAAAAATTATCTACTACGTTCTGTAATAATGTGCGGCAGGCTGATTTAATTGCAATGTTACCATATTCTCGATAGAATAAAGTTTTCAGGTAACGGTTTACTGTTATTGATATATTTCCAAAATATGTCTGGGAAATTCCTGTCAAAAGCAAGAGTAGAAAAGATGTTACTGGACTAATAACATCCATTATTGTACAGGAAAAACTTCCGAAAAACTTGCATGTTGATCAAGCGAAGAGTTTTACAACTCAAAATTTGTTCAGTTAAGAGGGAAGCTACAAGTGGGAATAGATATTTTTTCAACTCTCATATCAAAGTGCAACAACATCAAACATCGTATTATCTGTATGAAACCTAAATGCATTAACCCTGAAGATGAATACCTACTACTGCTTCAAAGAATTCAATTTAAAGAAGCTAGTGGTTTCCATGAACAAGAACTCTTAAAAGTTAAATATATAGATATTTACCTTTTTTAAGAAAGTTCTCAAAAAATGTGGTAACAAGAATTACATTAAGGGACTTATCAGCTTTGATAGTTCACACAACAGCTGGATAGATATATCAGACATGTAATCAATTTTTAGTAAATTATCGATGGATTATCATTAAAGTAACTTTGAACTACCGTTAAAGTAAAGTTTAACTAGCCTTATGTTAAGATAGATTTACGTTAGTATTAATCTGAAGTTAAATCATAGTGGAAGTAGTATCAATCTAAAGATATATTATTATGTAAACTTTATTTATGTATTAGGCTATTGTTAAAGAATTTTAAACTAATCTTAAGTTAAGCTAACGTTAAAGTAATGCTTAACTGGCTTATTTTAAGCTACCCAGTGGGCACCAAATTTGACGACGTCTTTACGACATCGTTACGACATCTTTACGACAACTTTACGACATCCTATGTCCATGTCATTGAGGTGTCTTAACGATATCGTACAGACACCTTAACGACATGAACATAAGGGAAATGGGACATAGTGGGAAATACAAATTTACCAATTTCAAATGGAACCTGAACTCCCGCCCAATGTAGTTGCCTGCGCCATCTCCACTGGCCGAAGATCTACCTCTCTAGGAATTCATAACTCGCACAGTGCCCCGTGCTAAAATCGATTATCGTATCTCGACGTAAAGTGCTACTCTTTCACCGAAATGCACTATAACTTATGTAAAAGTATACAGATAATTGTGTATAATTTGAGCAATGTAGCTCAGAGGAACATGTTAATTATTTAAAAGTAGCTATTTCTCGGGGTGCATTTCCGAACATGCATGAGTCTTCTGACTTTCGAGATCAACCAAGAATTGTCACGTGATTACTTGGCGGGAGGGGATAGGGTAGCAGGTTAGACAAGATCGATTATCGAAATCTCGAAAACTGGCTAGGTTCAAGGCGATGCGATTAACCTTACTCTCGGTCTGCGACTTGACAGGTACAGCTGCGTCCGTCCGCAGAAGGATAAAATCCTGTAAATTTTAATGAAAACCAAATCGAAAATCACACTAAGATGTTCACCGAGGAAGGATCTAAGATTCGTTCTTTTCATTTCCGGCGAGAGTGACGGTGTTGGTCAGAAATTTGTGTTTTTGGAAGGAGCGAACTGTACCTCGTGGCAAACTGCCTCACGCTTCGTCCTTCATTAAGTGCTTCCTCGCGGTAATCGTATTTATCTCGGGAGATTTAGACCGTTAAAAGAATTGTGCGTGATTTTTCACTGAGTTTTCCCCTCGATAAATAATGAACAATGTCACTGTGTTAACTTTTTTTTTTGTTAGTTAAATCCTATGATTGTGGGATTATTGGGGCGAGTAAGGGACTTCGGAGTTTCAGGAAATACGTAAATAACTGTTTCGCTAAAATTTCACAAGCTTGGTTGAATCCTGTTAATAATGCTACTGGGAATTCCTGGTTTGCTATATGTATGTATAGTATATAATTATGTGTTTGTGATGGAATTGTATAGCATGCTTCTAAATCTTCGAGATCTAAAATAAAATGTTTTAAAATTTGGTTTAAAGAATCTGGTTTAAAAATTCTTTACTATTCAAGTAACCTCACGTTTCCTTGTAGATATTTCGCAGCCATGACACGTAATTGTTTCTAGCTGGCAAAATTTGGAGTACCCGTTTAAAAACGTGGTGATCCAAATCGAACTTGGTGAATCTAACCTAACTTAATTATTCAATTTTTATTTAATTAAATTTAAAAATTAAATAAAGCTTTCGCCATCGGTACTGAATTTGTGGCGGCTGGCGCCCTCCCTAATTAGTTATAAAGCGATAATTTTAGTGGCACGCCATTGAGACCAAACCTGGTCACAGTGTGTGTGTGCGTGTAACTTTTTTCTCTTCAATATATCTCGAAAAGTAAAAGAGGTATGATCGATCATTTAGAAGTGCCTTTTTTTAAGTTTCGAGATTAAAAAAATTAACATTGTTTATACAGAACAAAATTCTATTAAAAATACAACAATGCGATATGTGGTATATTTATTCGCGCCTTCGAGATGCATCGATCGACCCATTGTTGAAACTTGCATGACCTACCAGTACCGATTTATGAGGTTTAAAAAATGGCTTATTCTGTTTATATAAGAATTTTTTTTTTTTGATATTCAAAACATATCAATACTGTATGTAAATTATTTGCTTACGTCTTCGAAAAGCATCGATTGGCCTATTGTTAAATCTGTTATGACCCACCAGTACCGATTTACGAAATTTTAAAAAACTTGTGTATTCTGTTTACGCGAGCAAAACTTTGTCTCATATTAGGAATACTACAGTACTGTGTCTGACATGTTTCTTCGCATTTTCAAGACTCGTCGAATGAGCACTTAATGGACCTTCTGTGACCTCCTATGATCTAGCAATACCAATTTAAAAATTGAAAAAATATATTGTTTATCTTTATGGCATTAGAACAACTTTTTTAATATGGAGGATATACCATTAATGTATATGACATATTCGATCGCGTCTTCGATACGCGTTAATTGCATCTTTGAAGAACCTTTCATGACCTTCCGCAACCTGTATCGTTTTCAAATTTGGTGGAAAAATTATTCACCTTATTTATACGAGGATTTTTTTTTCGTTGAAAGCTTTCAAATCATTTACAGATTTATTCGCTTCATAGTGAGTAAGCTATACGAATAAAAAGTTCATTTACATGAGAGTGAAGTATTTTACATGAGGTTAAATTCCTTTTGTACGTTTATATCTCCGTGATTGTAACAATGAATAATCTAGATACGCAATGTACAGTTTTGAAGAAAACTTAGTATGAATGAACACGCTGCAACATTCGGCTCTTTAATTAATTCTTTCGTAGAGAAAGGAGGTTGTTGATTTGTTTGAGTAAGCTGAGTAATCAGTGTCGCTCTTTGGTCGGAGTATAAAGGAGAACTCCATAATATATGATCAATATCCTGAGAGATGAATGAACATGAACAGCTGGGATCATTTACTATAGATACTTTTGCCAGAGAGGCATTAAAATTGTAATGATCCGCTCGTAGTCGGTTGATTGTGACAATGAGGTCGCGCGAAAGGTTTTTTTTATAGAACCATGGCCTGTCACAGTCTCTGCAATAAAGATCAAAATATGTTTTTCCCTTGTTGGGGTCTGTATTTAGGAGAGACATTTTGGTATTTGTCTTCATGCCCAGTTTGAAGTTCTCTTTTAGGCCTGTAAACGGCAGTTTATCGAGATCGGTTGGTCGGAGGCTTGTTGCGTGTTTTGGGTGTGTATCTGTAACCTCGTTACCTGGTATCGCTGAGTGAGAGGGAATCCAATATATTTGGATGTCACCCCTTTCACCTTTGCGCTACATGAATTCAAAGTATTTAAGCTTAATTTCGTACAGATAGGGGTTTGTATTGATATTGAAAAGAGGATTTCGCAGGCATTCGAGAACGCTGAGCGAGTCACACATAACGACGTTGCAGGGATTGGTGTTGTTAAGAGCTAGATCAAGTGAGTCTCTTACTGTGATACATTCCGCCGTAAGGACCGGATTTCTGTGAAATTCGATATTTACAATTTTCTTCTTTGGCGTGTTGCCCCTAATAGCTTCAGTTACTTCATTGACAAAATATTCGTATTTGTGACTGGCGCTTAGATTATCATAATCACTTGTTAAAAATTTTTCGAAAGAGTTATCTAAATGTTGCGTTACGTTGTTCCAGTTTGTTTGTGTTGATCTAATTTTGTGACTTTTTTTTATGGCAGATGTGTCTTTCCATACTGAAGTTGACGTAAATTGGATAGTGATCTGAGCCCCAAGTCTCGTCATTCACTTGAACGTCTTTTTTATTAGCGATATTTTTACTTGAGAGAATTAAATCGATGTTCGATATAGAAGTATTATCAATGTGGGAGTAAGTATCAGAGTTGTGTATAAATAAATTATTTTTTTCTATGCATTGAAGTAAGTTTTCTCCGTTTGTGTCAGTTTTGACACAGTTCCAATCTATATGGTGAGCGTTAAAATCGCCTACAATTATACAATTATTTTCGTTCTTGAAATTATTAAAAACTTTATCCCACTGTTTAAGTGAAAAGACGATACCTGGGGCTCTATAACATGCAATTAAACTAACGGCTGGGTTAAGATTATTGATTTTAATTCCACAAACTTCAAATGATTTATCGGGAACGTCAATATTTTTTATTTCGCGATAAGCTAAACTAGAGCGAATTAATAGTAAAATACCTCCTCCGGTTGAATAC
>CAKNWT010328189.1:0-14853 GCA_932066315.1 Andricus coriarius | reverse complement strand
CAAAAATTGCAAAAGCGCTATAAGTTACAGTAACAATAATAGCACTAAAAATTTCGATAGCAAATTTTCGGAAGGAAAATTTTCGGAGGAAAAAATTTTTGTCAAAAAGCACAAAAGCGTTATAAGTTTCAGTAATAACAATAGCATTACAAATTTCGATAATGCATTTTCGGAAGAAAAATTTTCTGAGGAAAAAATTTTTTACATAAATTACAAAAGCCTTATAAGTTTCAGTAACAACAATAGCATTACAAATTTCTATAGTAAATTTTCTGAAGGAAAATTTTCTGATGAAAAAATTTTTGCAAAAGCGTTATAAGTTTTAGTAACAACAATAGCATTAAAAATTGCGATAGTAAGTTTTCTGAAAAAAAATTTTAAGAGGCAAACATTTTTGTCAAAAATTGCACAAGCGCTATAAGTTTTAGTAACAACAACAGCATTACCAATTTCGATAATACATTTTCTGAAGCAAATTTTTCTGAGGAAAAAATTTCTTACAAATATCAAGCAAGGAAAATTTTTTTTTTTCAATAACGAAAGCGCTATAAGTTTCAGTAACAACAGTAGCATTACAAATTTCGATTGTACATTTTCGGAGGAAAAAATTTTTGGCAGCAATCGCAAAAGCGCTATAGGTTTCAGTAACAACAATAGCATTAAAAATTTCGAAACTAAATTTTCTGAAGATAAGTTTTCTGGTGAAAAAATTTTTATCAAAAATCGCGAAAGCCTTAAAAGTTTCAGTAACGACAATAGCAATACAAATTTTGATAGTAAATTTTCAGAATACAAATTTTCTGAGGAGTAACTTTTCGTCAACAATTGCAAAAGCGCTATAAGTTTCGGTAACAACAATAGCATTAAAAATATTGATAGTAAATTTTCTGAAGAAAAATTTGCTGAGGCAAAAATGGTTGTTATTTATCGCGAAAGCGCTATATGTTTCAGTAACTATTGTTGTTACTGCAACTCATAGCGCTTTTGCAATTTTTGACAAAAATTTTTTTCTCAGAATACTTTTCTTCAGAAAATTTTCCTTTGAAATTTTTAATGCTATTGTTGTTATAGAAAGCTTTAACACTTTTGCGATTTTTGACGACAATTTTTTCCTAAGAAAATTTTTAATGATATTTGTGTTATAGAAATCCCTAGCGCTTTTGCGATTTTCGACAACAATTTTTTCTATAGAAAATTTTTCTTCAGAAACTTACAATCGAAATTTTTAATGCTATTGTTGTTATATAAACCCCTAGCACTTTTGCGATTGTTGTCGAAAATTTTTTCCTCAGAAAATTTGTCTGCAGAAAATTTTACTATTGACATTTTTACGGTATTTTTGTTATTGAAACTCCTGCGCTTTTGCGATTTTTTTCTAAAATTTTTTCCTCAAAAAATTGACTATCAAAATTTTTAATGATATTGTTGGTTTTGAAACCCCCAGCGCTTTCGCGATTTTTGTCAAAAATTTTTTCCCAGAAGAATATTTGTCATAAAATTTACATCGAAATTTGTAACGATATTGTTGTTATTGAAACCTCTAGCGCTTTTGCGATTTTTGTCAAGAATTTTTTCTTAACAAAATTCTTCTTCAGAAAATGTACTGTCGAAACTTTTAATGATGTTGTTGTTATTGAAACCTCGAGTGCTTTTGGCGATTTTTGCAAAAATTTTTTCCTCAGGATATTTTTCTTCAGAAAATTGACCATCGGAATTTTTAATGATATTGTTGTTATAGAAACCTCTAGCGCTTTTGCCTTTTATGACAAACATTTTTTCCTCTGAAAATTTTTCTTCTGAAAATTTGCTATTGAAATTTTTCATGATATTATTGTGTTTGAAACCTCTAGCGCTTTGTCAACGATTTTTCCCTCGGAAAATTTTTCCGTAGAAAATTTACTATCGTAATTTTTAATGATTTTGTTGTGATTGAAGCCTATAGCGTTCTTGTGACTTTTGGAAAATATAATTTTCTTTGAAAATTTCCTTTTCAAAATTATGATTTTATTGATGTTATTGAAACCTATAGCGTATTTGAGAATTTTGAGAAATTTTTTTTCTTCCAAAATTTTTTCCGCAGTAAATTTACTATGGAAATTCTTAATTTTATTGTTGATATTGAAACCTATGGCGTTTTCGACAATTTTGAGAAATTTTTATCTCAGTAAATTTACTATCGAATTTATATAGAATTTTTCTCATTTTTAGGAAAACCTTTTTTTTCAGAACATTTTTCCTCCGGAAATTTTTTATTTTATTGTTCAGATTAAAGCCTATAGCGTTTTTGTTATTTTTGGGAAAACTTTTTTCTGAGGAAATTTTTCCTACGAACATTTGAGATCAATGTTTTTAATGCTATCGTTGTGATTGAAGCCTATATCGTGTTTGTTATTTTTGAGAAAATTTTTTCCTCAGAAAATTTTGCCACCGAAAATTTACTGTGGCAATTTTTAACGTTATTGTTGATATTGAAACATGTACCGTTGTTTCGAATTTCAAGACATTTTTTCTTGAGAAAATTTACTATCGACATTTTTAATGTTTTTGTTGTTATTGAAACCTAGAGCGTTTTTGTCATTTTATGAAAAAAGTATTTTCGGAGAAAATTTGCTCTGCAAATTTTTACCGTTATTGTTGTTATTGAAACCTATACCGTTTTTATTGAAGCCTATAGGCATTTTGTCATTTGTGGGATACATTTTTTCTCAGAAAATGTACTATCGAAATTTTAAATGTTATTGTTGTTATTGAAGCCTATAGCGTTTGTGGTTGTTTTTGAAAACAAAAATTTCCATCACATTTTTCCTCAGAAAGTTTACTATCGAAATTTTTAATGTTATTGTTGTTAATAAAGCCTATGGCATTTTTGTTATTTTTGGGAAAATTTTTGTTGAGAAAATTTTTACTCGATAAATTTACTACCGTCATTTTTAATGTTATTGTTTTTATTGAAGCCTATAGCGTTTTTGTCATTTTTTGAAAAAAATGTGCTCAGAAAGTTTTTCCTGAGAATATTTTCTGTCGAAGATTTTAACTTTATTGTTGTTATTGAAACCTATAGCGATATTGTCCTTTTAGGGGAAAAAGTTTTTCGCATAAAATTTTTCCTCAGAAAATTTATAAATCAAAATTTTTAATGTTATTGTTGATATTTAAATCTATAGCTATTTTGTCGCTTTTGGGAAAAATTTTGTCTCATAAAATGTACTATCGTAATTTTGAATGTTATTGTTGTTGTTGAAGTCAATAGCGTTTTTTTTATTTTCAGGAAAACATTCTTTCAGAAAATTTTTCCTCCGAAAATAAGCTCTCGAAATTTTTAAAGGTATTGATGATATTGAAACCTATAGCGCTTTTGTTATTTTTGGGATTTTTTTTCAGAAAATTTACTGTCGAAATTTTTCATGTTATTGTTGTTATTAAAGCCTATAGCATTTTTGTTATTTTTTTGAAGAAACGTTTTTCTCATAAAATTGACTACCGAAATTTTTAAGGTTATTGTTTTTATTGAAACCTACAGCGTTTTTATCATTTTTGTGAAAGAATTTTTTCTCAGTAAATTTACTGTCGAATTTTTCTATGTTATTTTTGTTGTTGAAGCCTATAGCTTTTTTGTCATATTTGGAAAAAAAATTTTCTGAGAAAAATTCGGCCCCAAATTTTGAATGTTATATTGGTCATTGAAGCCCATAGCATCTTTGTTATATTTGGTTACAAATTTTGTTCAGAAAATTTTTCCTCAGAAAATTTACTATCAAAGTTTTAAATGTTATTGTTGTTATTCAAGCTTATAGCTTTTTTGTTATGTTGAGAAAAAAAATTGTTTGAGAAAATTTTTCCTCTAAAAATTCACAATTGAAATTTTTAATGGTAATGTTGATATTGAAACCTATAGTATTATTGTGACTTTTGAGAAACTGTTTTCTTCAGAAAATTTTTTCTCAGAAAATTGACCATAAAATTTTTTAATGTTATTGTTGTTATTGAAAGCCTATAGCATTTTTGTCATTTTTGGGAAAAACTTTTTTGTCAGAAAATTTTTCCCCTGAAAATTTTCTATCGAAATTTTTAATGTTATCTTTATTTATGAAACCCATAGCGTTTTTGTTATTTTTGGGAACATTTTTTGTTCATAAGATTTTTCCACCAAAAATTTACTGTAGCAATTTGTAATTTTATTGTTGATATTGAAACATATAGGGTTGTTGTGAATTTTGAGAAATTTTTTTCTTAAGAATATTTTTTCTCACAAAATATACGATCGAAATTTGTATTGTTATTGTTGTTATCGAAGCCCATAACATTTTTGTTCTTTTCGGGGAGAATCTTCTTTCTCATAAAATTTTTCCTAAGAAAATGTACTATCGAAATTTGTAATGTTCCTGTGTTTATTGAACGCTATAGCGTTTTTGTTATTTTTGGGAAATTTGTTTTTCAGAATATTTTTCCTCAGAAAATTTACTGTAGAAATTATTAATGTTATTGTTGATATTGAAACATGTACCGTTGTTGTGAGTTTTGAGAAATTTTTTCCTTCAGAAAATTTACTATCGAAATTTTTAATGTTATTGTGTTTATTGAAGCCTACAGCGTTTTTGTTAGTTTTGGGAGAATATTTTTTTCAGAATATTTTTCCTGAGAAAATTTACTGTAGAAATTTTTAGTGTTATTGTTGATATTGAAACATGTACCGTTTTTGTGAGTTTTGAGAAATTTTTTTCTTCAAAAAATTTACTATCGAAATTTTTAATGTTCCTGTTGCGTTTCTGTCATTTTTGGAAGACAACATTTTCTGAGGAAATTTGCTCTCCAAAGTTTTAATGTTGTTATTGAAACCTGTAGCATTTATGTTATTTTTGGGAAATATTTGTTTCTCAGAAAATTTTTCCTCAGAAAATTTACTATCGAAATTTCTAATGTTATTGTTGCTATCCTATCAAAAAATTATGTGTAGCAATTTTGTAGGTCTTTTTTGGGTAAATATATAATTTATTCCTAATTGCTTTTTTCGTTGCTTGTGTCACTTGTCCAAAAATTTGATTAAAAAAAAAAAATTTTAATGTCGTTTGGCACGAATAAAACAAAAACTGAGCATCCTCTCAAAAAGTGATGAATAACAACTTTTTTGATCTTTTCTGGTTACATATTTCTTGTCGATTCATCTTTTGTTGTTTATTGAATATTTTGACCGCAAAATGGAATTTTTTATGTGTTGCAAAAAAGAAGTGAACATTCTTTCACCTACGATAATAAGTTAGTGTAGGATAGCAGACGCATGATCTGCGTGAGAATATGGGAGAAGGAACGAGCGAAGACGACGATACGGTAGTAGTGCTGCCAATTCGGCTCTTCAACTATACTGCGCATGCGTCGAATCAGCAGTCTCATTAGGTGTAAATAGCGCGCTTTTTTGAAATGATTAAATTATTAAATATATAATAGATTTTTCTTATCAAAGTAGATCTCAAATAATTTTTAACATTTTTCTGTACTTGAAAATTATTATATGTTGTAAAAGATTGCTTTCCATATTTAATCATTTTAAATGAGCGCGCGATCAACATCCAATGAGGCTGCCTGTGCCAGGCGTGCTCGTTGTCAGTTGTGGAGCCGAATTCGGAGCACTGTGAGAATGGCGGCAAGGAGAGCACTCATGCATAAGCCATTTATCGCGTGTACCTATTCACAGCTACATCAAGCGACTGATTCGCGGTGCGAGTGCTATTCTTTCTCTTCCAATGTCCTTCCTGTGTAAACAAACCATATTTTCTGACAGCTGATCTGACGCGTAATAACTAAGCCTTAATAATAATAGTTAAATCACTATTGCTTATTTAAAACAATTTCTTATCGTTACAAAATAGTTACAAAACTATTACCTGAAGCTAATGGATTGTTTACAAACTATTAAAATTTAAAAACTAAAATGGGAACAATTAATCATCAACAGTTAATGGAACTCAAATTATAATTTAAAAATATTAAATCAGGTGAATCAACTGTGCCCTCTTTCAAATTTTCGCTTTACAACGTCAACGAAAACCCTCTTTCATCATCGAGATTTAACGTTAGAAAGGCATCCGAAAAAAGAACATCTTAAATTAATAAGAGGGAATGCACGATCCCACAAAATTAAACAAATTAAACGGATTAATTTGACAGCTTGGAGCTCCGTTAGATTATGGTAATGGGAGTTGTTTCACGGGTTCTCAGATTTATTGAAAATTATTATCTCGTATGTAACAGGAGGCGACTCAAAGCCAGGTGGGACGAAGGCCTTATTAGGGCAATAGCGCCACGGGAATGCCCAGAGAGGGTGTCTGTGACCCATCATATGTTGTATTAAAACAACTTGCAGGAAAGAACAACGTAACCCTTACATAGGTATCTGCTCACACAGGGATCAAGGAAAACGAAAAAGCGGACCAGCTGGCGAACAACTTCGCAGCAAGTACTTACATAGGATCGGGAACGATACTGAGACTAGCGTCATTCTGCATCGGAATAGCGGTAAAAAGCTGGATCTGGGCGAAGCCGATAAGAAGTAAGAAGTTTTTGAGAGGGATAGGTTAATGGCGGGGCACACGTACCCAGTGATGGAGACATCTGATTTGCAGATGGCTCCAGGAACAAGAATAAAGCAGGCGCCAGTGTGTATTTTAGAAGGAGTGAAATGGGCTTCATATTCCTGATGGGGTTCTACGCCACAGTCCTACAATCTGAGATTATAGCTGTGCTTCAGTGCGCCTACAAGGTACAGGAGTATGGCAAAAAAGAAACATCCGTAAGTGCTCAGACAGCAGGGCTGCTGTAATGGCCCTTAATGGAACAACGAGTACGTCGCTAGTAGTATGGGAGTGCTTTGAAGCAGTGACCAATCTAGCGACGAAAACCAGGTTACTCTGCTTTTGATCCCTGGACACTGCGGCACCAAAAGCAATGAGATCTCGGACATGATAGGAAAACTAGCAGCAATAGGAAACTTAATTGGTCCCGAACCAGTTGTGGGCATTTCCAGCAGGTTAGCTACTAAAGAAATCCACAGTTGGCTGGCCGAGGAATATCATAAGGTGTAGAGAATGGCCAATGGCTGCAGACAGGCCAAAACACTTATGGGTTCAAACTCTAACCGAGCGAAGGAAATACTCAAGTTCGGAAGGCCAGAAGTTAAGATGATAACAGAAATGCTTATAGGACATGGAAACCTGGGCTACCACAGAAATGAGATAGAGTTCGCAGATAGCCTGTGCGGAAAGAAGAATGAAATCGCTTTTGTTATAATTTGCCGCGATTGCGGGAAAAGGCCTGTCACTCACGGCTAGTAACTGCATCAGTGAGTCAGACATATCGGCCAATAGTATGGCTGCGGTTCTCGCTGTATGAAGAGGGCCTTAGGGTCTAGCTTAGGCCTGCAAGGGGACGCAAAGGGATTACCCAAGCGACAGGGGCTCTTGTGGTCTCAACCTAATCGATAAAAATAGTGAGGGTGTAGCACAATAGGGTTTATAGCTTAAGCGTCAGGGGTGCGCCTGTTTGGAGCTCCCAGCCCACCTATGAACTTAACCTAACTTGAACTCTTCGATGCAGGCAAAACGTCGAGTGGTTCCATTTACCAAGGATGAGTTCGGATCCCTCGACATCGGTTCACAAACAGGTACATACATGAATAAATGCATGCTTATTAAGTGGTCAGTTCCGTGAATCGTCGTGGAATGCTGAATTTCGACTGTTTTCACAGCAGGGTGCAGAGAATATAGTCGCAAATGGAAATTGAAAGAAATTGTCAAGAAACACGAAGAAGTGGTCAACGGAGCGTCCATTCATAAAGCCGCGGAAGCTGCTTTATACAGTGCCTATCATCTCGTGATTCCTGATCATTTTTATAAAAGGATTTCTTCCATTTGCGACAATGTGAGGTGTACCCATCATAATTCGCTTCAAAATTAAAACTACCGGAAGACGTTCGGAGCACAAAGACTTTAAACTAGTAAAAAAAAATAAAACCGAGTGCAGGAGGTGGACGTGTCTTGTGACGGTGTCGACTTACGGACAGAGATTTGGATCCGGAACAATACAACGCCAAGTCAGAAAAGGATTAGATTTTTAGTCTGATCACACTCCTAGGTTGAAAAAACAACGCCGAAAGGACGCCCAAGTTAAAGACTTATTCTGCTTGTACCTTTAGTAACCAACGACTAGGAACCGTCTATTTAGGAATTTATCTGACTAGAAGGAAGAGGTGTAAACTTAAAAAAGTGGAAAGTATAGGTGGTAGTGGAGAATGCTTCAAATTTTCGAATGAAGATTTTGGAGGAACCTGGGCTTCCTTATTCCCATTAAGGGATTAAGATGTTTGTAAAATTTGTTGCAGCTAAGTGACTATGACCAAGAAGAAGGAATTAGTAAGGGAATAGAAAAGGACGACATTTACAAAACCTGCGTTCCTGTGTCGGTCCCCGAAGGAACCTAGAAAAGGTTGAGGAATAGTTAAGGCTTAAAATTTCAAGGTAAATAGTAGAATGAACATTAAGGTTTGGTAAAATGACAACACACACACATGCAGATTTGCTTATAGAGAAAAGGTGACAATAGAAAACTAAGTGCAAAAAGATATTTATCAACATGCCGAGGTCAAAAAACAGTTGGTTTTCTTTAAAATTAGTGAGAAAAGAACAATCAATCCGAAAAATCATTTGGTAGAAAAACTTTTTGCTTATTTAAAAAAAAGCGTGACCTAATTAGGACATGATTAGATAAAAAGGCATCATTTTACATACAACATTTTCAATAAGTAAATTGAGCTTTAAGAAGGGTTGAAAGAGTTAAGTGACAAGAGGTAGAAGGGGGGTTGTGAGGTTAAGGGGCAGGGGTAAATTCTTTAAACAGCAGTTATGCAGATAAGCCTTGCAGACACTTTTTTAAACTTTACTGTTATATAATGACATAGGAGAACTTGCATTGCTCCATGGGCCTGTTAAATTAAGATGCTACTGGAATCTGGGTAGATATGTAAAGTCATTATCATTGCGGTATGTGGTGTGTGAAAAGAGGAAACAATCCTCTTTAAAAAGTGTAAAATTTTAATAATATAATAGGAAAAAAATTCATATCCATGTTAAAGCTTTTTATTTGTAATGTGAATTTAACATTTTTTCTTAGTTTTTAATTTTTCGTCAATATTTGCACGCGGCATCATCCTCATTATGTCTGCATGTGACGTGGGTGGTTAATCTTCAGAATGGTTGGATCTGTTAGCAAGCGAAAACCAGCATTATTGTAGTTATTTATATGAACCATTAAAAAATATATAATTTAAAATTACTAAGTCAGTTATTCTATACTAATGGTGCAAAACATTATATTGTGATTTTTTTCACTTCACACCAAAAATTGGACTTTGTTCCAAAAAATTCATATTCTAATAATTAAAGAAAAGCTTGAGTTAACAAGTCGCTTTGATTATGTGAAATTGTTTATTTAATTCATCTGGGATGAAGAAAATTTTAGAGAAACCCAAAATACACCACAGAAAAAAACAGGACGCTTTAGGCATAATTCTATAACATATTCGTTTTAGATTGTACGTTGGTTTTCAAATTACCAGCTTCAGGGAGCGAAATCCAAAATCATCCTCATATATTCCAATTTCTACTCCTTTGCGTACCAAAAAATCCTTAGGTTCAGCTTTGACTGTTTCCCCGGTTGGAACTGTACCCTCAGCAAAATACAGTTATCAATTCTTTGAAAAAATATAAATATTTTGATTAATATTAAGATATGCCTCTATATGTACTTGACTTCATGTGTAAAAAATTGTATAAAACACCAGAGGCAGGAGCGAATTCAGAGAAAGGTGTTTTACCCCGCTTGAGAAGCTAAAAATCATCAGAGGCACTTCTGAATCCGCCCAGGAAACACTTCAGATTTAGGGAACAAAAAAAAACAATTGACATTTTGGGTAAAATTTAATAATATTAGTTTTCAATTATATTTTAACTAGCAATAATAGTAGGTTTATTATATGTTTCCTATTTTGATTGCTTGATTATCAAATAGAAATATACCCTGAATTTAGCTTTAAATATAGATTTAAAATTGGGAAATCTTTTAAAGAAAAGTAATTGTCCTATTAAAAAATCGAATATGGGCCAGCGAGTGAAAATGATCAAATTATTCGAATCGTTTGAGCTGAGCAAAAATAAATGTGTGGGGTGACATCCGGGAGAATTAAAAAAAAAAATTTTAATTGGTTAATATATTTTGTTCTCTTTTTTTATTTGAGAATCCAAATTTTTGAAAATTCCAAAAAATTTCCCTAATTCTTCAAAAATTAGGGCGAATTTTTTTCTATGTACAGTTTTTTCTTGCGACTAGTTATACAAAATTATAAATAAAAAAAAATTTGCTCAATTTAGAATTTTTTTAAAATAGCAAAAAAAGTATTTTTTTTATTGCGTCCTGCGCACACATTTAAAGAAAGTTGAATATGTCTAACCTGAAATTTCTTCAGCTTGAATTAAAGAAACATGCTATTATTTTGTTTTTTTAAGTTAAACGTCGTCAAAATCGCTCGAAAAAAACGTAAAATTGACCATTTTTAAACGCTTGAAATATCAGTAAAAACAACCTGAAAAAACGGAAAGATGATTCAGAACTTTAAATTCATTACTTACTATTGAAAAATTGTCCCCTTTTATAATTTTCCCCGAAAAGTACTCTTTCATGTAAATGTACGTAGCGGAACATACATATACTTATATAAAAGACATAAAAATAATAATGTTCAGAAAACATTGTTAGAGACAACAAATCACACTGCAAATTTTATGTTATCTACCTGGAAAATTTGTTTTCATGCTACAACAGCTAGTGGTGCGTGAAATTAAAAAAATTGTTAACTTGTAATGATAATTGTTACAAACACGGTTATGTTAACAAACGCTGAAAATTATGGATAGCTCGCTTGTAAATGATAATTCAGCATTAATATTACTTACTTTTATGTCTCCCGATATTATTTGTTGAGGTCAGAAACAAATTATGTAAAAAAACTCCCATTACGAACATTTGAAGTCAACAACAAATAAATTGATCTCTCAATTGACCTTAATCTATGTGTCCAGTGAGATTTATAAGAATTTAGTACGGAAAATGTTTTATTTAGTTTTAGTTCTTAATTTTATGAAGGAATTGTACGAAAAGAATTGAAAAGAAGGGACGAGGTCACCCGGGTACACTAGCTGTGTATCAATGTGAATAAAATGAACGAGTGACCAAACAGGTGTATAAAGGTAAAGTAAATGGCAGAATGCCCAGAGGTAGACCGCCGAAAGAATAGTTAGAATCTGTGAATGATACATTAATTCGAAGAGACAGAAGAAGCCATAAAAACACGAGAGCTTGCATGAAAAAATGCATGGACGTGAAGGAAGCTAGAGTAGTATGCCAGGACAGAAAAGTTTGACAATTTTGACAATTTTGTGAGGCTCTCCACGTGGGGTGATCGCTAAAGAAATTGATCAACAACTTGGGAAGGGAAACGGCTTAATAGTATAATAATAGTTTGCACAAAATGAATGACTTGAAAATCAAGCGAATCAGCTTCATGTTAAAGACAATTATTCATATATTAAACTGACCTATATGCCACTAGGCAGAAAACACCCAAAAAGTGAGAGGCAAATTATTAAATTTTCGGTTTGATTACCTGAACTTGATGGATGAAGTATCGGCACTCGACCTCTGAATGTCATTTCGACCTTATATATTCCAATATAATGTTGAACACGCCTGAGCTCATCATTAGTAATGGGTTCGATTGGTTCATTATTGTATACTGCCAGAAAAATATAGTTGCTCATTAGTTTCAAGACTAAAAAATCCATTAACTTATAACTTCTAAATTATTATTTCGCATTTTTTTGTTTGGAATCAATTGCGTGCAAATTAAACAGTTTTTTGTTTCTCCTGTCAAATTTGAGGTTTTAAAAGTTTTTTGAAAGGATGTTAAGAGATACGGAACGACACCAATGAATTTTAAAGATTGTAAAGCCTTCTAAATGTAAAATGATGTTAAGATATTAAGGGTTTATACCAATAAATAAGGAATTCCCAATGATTTCGACGAAAATAATAACTTCACAAAACAAATTAAAAATTGAGATTTCTTAAAAAGGGGCTTAACGATTTCATTGACTTATGGCTTCAAATGCTGGAGAGAAATTCCCAAAACGTATTCAGAAAAAGCATTTTTGAAATCCAAAAGAAGAAACGAAAATTAACATTTTCAGCCAAACAACGCACGGTACGAAAAAAGTCAAGTTAAGAAAAATATTTCCTTTTGCACATCCTACGATGATGATGAAACGAAAATTGTGCACTTAAAAAAGATCTACAAATTTGTTATTGGTCACTTTTTGATAGGATGTGTAGTTTTTTTTTATTCGTAAAAAAGTACATTAACAGAGAAAAAATCTGCCCGATTAATGCAGGTACATGAAAATTTTTATTCTTACATTCTCATCCACGAGAAGGTATTAGATTTGTGTAAAATTTGACCCCCCCGGTTTTTGTCAAATGTTCACGTTTTGAGGCCCCCTGAAACCAAAAAACAGGTCTTCACGAATGTGTCTGTCTGTTGGTCTGTCTGTAGATATTTAGTTTGTTAACACGATAACTTTTAAAAGAATTAACCTATTGGATTGGCCGTTGGTATACTCTTTTAGTCTCTTAAACTAAAGGCCAAGTTCGTTTTCGATAACAAAAATATTCCCATGTTATTCTTATGGGATAGTCCGTGCCTTTGCGACACGTCTTAATATTAACGGATTTGGCTGAAATTTGGAGGGATGTTTCTTTCTGTAAACCTCATAAAATACGGGGATGAGGTGTCATGCTCTCTGTTCGAAAGTCAATTTTTTGGACTACCCTAGTACCCATGAAACACACCATAATCAGGATAGGAGCTCTATGGTGAACGTTTCAGGCAGAATTCTCTACTACATGTTATAAATTGTATTTTAGTTCGCTTACTGTCAGGAATACACAATCCAATTCTCATTCTATGAATCGATCCACCAAGAGGTACACGATATCTCGAATTAGAAAAATACACATGTTGATTTGTGTTTGGTTCTGGAAACATTGATTCTGAAAGAAAATTTTTTGAAATTTTTATTAAAGTATCTTTTCAAAGACCCGAAAAATTCGGTAATAATTCAAATAAACAGCGCCTAAGTTTGATTGAAAAGTCAGATAATGTCACAAGGCACGCGAATCTATTGTCCGGTTGCTAGTAGGTCTTCATTCCACAGAGAAAAGTAATCAAAGTTTCATTTTGAACAAAGAAACGGCGTCAAAATGTACTGAAACAAAATTGAACCACAATTGGTTCATATTGAGCAATATGAATATTGGAAGCAATTCAATTGTTTTTCAGTTTTGACAGTTATCGAAAGAGTGTACATAACTGAAGTTCAATATAATTTTATAAGAAAATGACCTGAAAGAAACAATAAAATAATTTGTTGTAATAACTTTACAATTATTTAAGTAATACGTATTTCCGAAAGTCTGAAATTACCAAACCTAAACGAAGCAGGAGGTGAACAGAACTGTGTTACCCATTAGCTAGGGGGTAAACAAAAAAAAAAAAAAATTGGTGCATTGCATAAAATAATGTTGTGACAAAAAATTGAGGCTCCGGATGCAATAACTGACGGTACGCTGGGCTTTATGTTCCGTGCCTCCCATTACAGTTAAATGACGCGAAAAATTATCTGAAACTCAAATTAAAAAAAAACCACTCGAAAAAAATATGAGCATATAGAGCTCAATAAAGAGCACAATTTTTGTGTATACAATTTTTTTGTCCCATTTCAACTGTGTGAAAAATGAAATATAAACTGCAAATTTCGACGAGCGGAATTTAATGCGTTTTTTAAAATAAACTCGCTGTAACTTTTTTTCATTTCAACGAAATGACTTGAAATTTGAGCCCCAAGCATATTATACTCTGTCGACTCCTACGGAATTCGATTCGTGTATAAAAAATTTAATTGTTTAACAAAATGTTGTACGAACAACTTTCCGCGGAGAAGATCTTCATAAGGGTCAAAAGAAGTTTTTTGGAAAGTTTCAGATTTTTTAAACGAAAAATGAGCGAGCCAGCGTAGGTTGAAGTGAGCGCGCAAGAAACTCGATCGTCTTCCATCTGGGGCGTTAGCGTTTGCGAGAGCAAAAAGAACAGACATGTCGAGGACGGACAGGCAAACAAAGCTTAAAACTAGCGCATTATTTTGTTAGTTTTAACTAATGTTCTTAAGTTTTGTTCGATATCCTTTGTTTGTGTTTTCTGAGCAAAAATAAATTAAAAACCCACAGTAATTAAGGGCCTGGATCGAAAAACTCGCCCAGCGTTCGATATCGGCTGAAAGTATTGTCCAAACGTGTCGTTGGACGGGGGATGGGGTCAACTTTGCACGTAGCAACTTTACACGGGCCCAACTGTGCACGTCGATAGCCAGACGGCCAACTGTGCACGTCTTTGGTCAGACGGACAACTGTGCACGTGCCATCTGTGCACATGCACAGTCGTCACTTGGACAACTGTGCACGTGCACAGTTGTCCAAGTGACAACTGTGCACGTTGAAATTTCGACGTGCACAGATGGGCTCCTGTGAACTTATACGTGCACAGATGTCCCTTGCCCAACTGTGCACATGCACAGATGTCCCTTGCCCAACTATGCACGTTCACAGATGGAATTTGTCTAACTTTGCACGTGCACAGATGTCACTTGCCCAACTGTGCACGTGCACAGATGTCCTTTGCCCAACTGTGCACGTGCACAG
>CAKNWT010328185.1:0-14349 GCA_932066315.1 Andricus coriarius | reverse complement strand
TAGCAATATTTATGAAATTGTTGCAATTTTGGTGAAATCTTTGGAAAATCATTGAAGTTTTTGTGAAATCTTGTAAATCTATCAAAAATCTTTTGAATCTATTAAAAATATTTTCTAAATATTTGAAATATTTGCAAAATATTTGTGAAACTTTTGGGTGATCACTGAAATCATTGTGAAATCTTTGAAATCTTTGCGAAATATTTGAAATCTTTGTGCGATTTTTGAAATCTTTGAGAAACCATTGAAATCTTTGTAAAATCTTTGGGAAATCATTGAAGTCTTTGTTAAATTTTTTTTAATCTATCCGATATCTTTGCGAAATATTTGTGAAATTTTTTAAACCTTTCGGAAATTATTCAAATCTTTATGAAATCTTTGAGAAATCTTTGAAATATTTGGTAATATTGATGAAATTGTTGAAAACTTTGAGAAATTGTTGGAAAATCATTGAAGTCTTGGTTAAATCTTTTAAATCTATTCCAAATATCGAAATATTTGCAATCTTTGAAATTCGTGAGAAATCATTGAAATCTTTTTTTTTTCTTATGGGAAATCTTTGAGAAATAATTAAATCTTTGTGCAATCTTTTAAATCTATCGGAAATATTTGTGAATCTTTTAAATGTATCCTATCTTTTTGCGAAATATTTGTGAAATTTTTTAAAGCTTTAGGAAATTATTAAGATCTTACTGAAATCTTTGGAAAATCAATCAAGCCTTTGTAAAATCTTTTTAATCTATCTGAAATCTTTTAAATCTATTCAAAATATTTTTTAAATATTGGAAATCTGTGAGAAATATTTGTGAAATTTTTGGGTGATCTTTGAAATCATTATGAAATCTATCTGAAATCTTTGCTAAATTTTCAAAATCCTTGTGAAATATTTGGAAAATAATTGGAATCTTTGTGCAATCTTTGAGACCTATCGGAAATATTTGTGAACTAATTAAGGTATTTGTGAAATCTTCTTAATCTATCCCAAATTTTCGCAAAATATTTGAAACCTTTGTGAAATCTTTGAAATCATTGAAATCTTTCTAAAATCTTTTAGAAATCTTTAGAAATTTTTGCGAAATATTTCAAAGATTTTTGGTAATATTTGTGAAATTATTGAAATCTTTGGAAAATCATTGAAGTCTTTGTAAAATCTTTTAAATTTATCCGAAACTTTTGCGAAACCTCATTGAAATCTTTGAAATCTTTGGCAATATTAATGTTATACCTGTATTTATTATTATTTATCATTTACTATTTATTGCGTGTTTATTATTTATGTATCATTTTTACATATTATAATATTATTTTACAATGTACAAATTGTGCTCCGGCGCTTCTGGTAACTAGTAATACATATACCAATTCCTTTAGTAGATATAATTACTAATTCATTCAGTCAGTTATTCTTACACATTGAATTAGTAGATTTTTACTAATTAGCACTAAGCGAATCGGCGCTAATTGAATCAGTAGAAAACTACTATCCTTTAAATCTTGTAAAGTTCCTTAAAGTATCTAACTTCTGAAATTCGAGAATTATAGAAATGATTGATGTGTTAGTAGATATAATTAATAGTAGGTACGAGGAATGCATTGTCAATTAGGACCGGGTCTTTAAAACTGAGCTCATCCCACCTAACAGAAGTAATTAATGAAATCTTTTTGCGTGCAAGCATGTGATGTGGTGCTTATAAATCATAGCCGGGCTATGGTGCACCATATGGTCAATTAAATGTTCAAAGGACTCGCTTCGGCTATAATCTACAGTATATGCTTCCTATGGGTGTCCATGGTGACCTTACATTTCAAGGGGAGAAACGAGCCACTATAGGTAACCACCTACCAGTCTAATAAAAATTGTTACGGAATTGAACGATATGCTCTATTTACCGATTTTAATCAAGTTTTTTCATGTAAACTGTTTAGGATACATAAAAGAAACACCAGTGGTGTACTAGCTGAATCCGAATTAGTAAAAATTTTACTAATGCAATTAGTAGCGTTGCGTCTGAGTGCTAAATTAGCCATTTTATCACTTTCTTCTAAATAAATTGGTAAGATTTATAAAACTAAATTAATTAGTAAGGTTAATCTACTAATTTACTTAGTAGAAGTAACGTACTAATTCAATAAGTAGCCAATGATTGGTAGGATAACATAATTGAATAATTTTTCTAAATACTTTCTGCTGGTTTTTGAGTTTTGATTAAGAAAGTTTAATGTTTTCTCAAATTATATTCTAAGTTTATATTTTTATATTAATGATAATTTTGTATGAAGGATGCAATATTTAACATTCAAACGGTACAACATTTGCAAAACAAAACACAGCAATGCTTTTTGAAGTGTATTTTTAGCGTCCCGTTGACTTTAGACAACTTTAAAAAGGTAGATAAGTATAAATGCAAATTTATACTAGTATAGTATCCGGATGATAATCAGCGCATCAAAATACATCGCACAAATGTACAAAAATGGATGCAATACATTTAACGTCGTCTATTGAGAAAGTCGGTCATAACTCACCTAAATTAAATAAATTTATAAAAATTAATTAAATACATTTCACGTATATTAAGAGTTGATTAGACTTAAAAAAGATACATAAATTGTACTTTGCAATATAGCACTGCGGTGGTGCCACGAACTATTTCGTCATTCATCTAGTAGAAGTAGAATATAGTACAATTATATTGGCTCTAATAGAACGCGCACAATGAGAAAGAAAATCTGTGACTGGATGAGAAATGTAGAAAAATTGCTGAAATACATTTTACGTCGTGTATTCAGAAAGTCAAAACTTAGACATTACATAAATTTATGAAAAGTAATTAAATACATTTCACGTACCAGGTATATAAGCTTAAATCCGCTGTTTTTTTAAGCAAAAGACAGTCTTTTTTTTTGCAGGAAATAGAATAAACTTTATTCAAAGTATTTTCCCTCGCTTGCTATACATTTTCCCCATCTCTCGGGCAATTTGTGTATACCACGCCAAAAAAAGTCTTCATCTTTCGATGCTAACCACTCGTCAAGCCATTTTCCGACGTCTTCGTACGAATCGAATTGTTGTTCAGCGAGCGCGTGACCCATCGACGAAAACAGGTGGTAATCAGAAGGGGCCAGGTATGGTGAATAAGCGGGATGAGGTAGCACCTCCCAGTTGAGTGTTTCCAAGTAGTTTTCGACCATTTTCGACGTGTGCGATGGGGCGTTGTCGTGAAGAAAAATCAGCTCAAAATCAGTTCAATTCATGGGGTAACCATTTTCCCATTTTTTGAATCTTTCCCATGGCATGTAAACGCATGGAAATGGCCGGTTGAGTAAAACCTAACTGTTCGGCAAGCATTTTTTGTGTTTGTGTATCGTCCTCATCCAAAAGAGCCTGTAATTCATGGTCCTCAACTTTCTTGAGCCGATTTTCACGCTTCTTGTCACTCAAGTCAAAATGACCGTCTTTGAACCAACGAAACCAGTCTCTGCAAGTTATTTCCGATAAAGCACTGTCACCACAGGCCTCCACAAGCATTCGATGTGATTCGGCAGCTGATTTCTTCAAATTGAAGCAAAAAAGTAGAGCTTCCCGCAAATGCTTTTTTTCTGGCACAAAACTAGACATGATTACTCAAGGAAAAATTTATGTTGTTGTATAAAAAAACTGACTATGTGCACTGATTTATGTAGACAGGTGTCGAACTCACACAAAAAAAAGCAAGACAGCGGATTTAAGCGTATACACCTGGTATATTAAGAGTTGATTACACTAAAAAAAGATACATAAATTGTACTTTGCAATATAGCACTGCGGTGGTGCCACGAACTATTTCGTCATTCATCTAGTAGAAGTAGAATATAGTACAATTATATTGGCTGTAATAGAACGCTCACAATGAGAAAGAAAATCTGTGACTGGATGAGAAATGTAGAAAAATTGCTGAAATACATTTTACGTCGTCTATTGAGAAAGTCGGTCATAATTCACCTAAATTAAATAAATGTATCAAAATTAACGAAATGGTCGCGCATACTATCTGCAAAAAGTTAGTCCTAAGACTATGTCGGAAAATAATATTCTTTGAGTGATATAAGTTTTATTAACCCTTAAATGGATACTGTGTAACTTATTTACGTCGAAGAAAGACAAAAATTAGTTAATTATGCCGATATAGTGTCTATTCATTAATTTCCTGGCAGACCTAAGAGAAAATTTTTGGCTATGATTGTACACTACACATAGAGAAGTTGTGTATACATACGAGTACACACTAAATCCTCAAGATCTCAGCGTAGACGCGGCAACGTCGCATTTTTCATGGTGTCTGCTTTGACAGTTGTGCTCTTTGACTTTAAATGAAAACGTGACATTTTTTTAAAATGACAGATCGATTAGTAGTTAAAGGTAAATTTATAAAAAACAAAATTTCCGACAGCGTTGCCTGATGGCTACCACGTGCTTGTTTTATTTTTCGAATAATTCAAAATTCTCAAACTTTGCATACCTCTCATTCTCAAACTAAGAGGACGAAAATTCTGAATTTTTTTTAATATCTTTATGAAAGGCCCTTCTAACATATATTAGTTTTTGAAAAAAACGGTAAGAATAGTTTATGAGTTAGAGTTAGAAATGTAACATTTTCCTACGCTTGGGATAGGCTTTACGTGTATAAGGGTTCAACTTTGATCTTAATTATCTCAGCTCAGGAGAGGACAATATTTTTTAAATTTCGCAAACGTTTAGATAACATTCAAAAGAACCTATGGTCAAAGTTTAAACAAATCCGTAAGAAAAGTGCGTTCGTGACCGTACCTCCTTAAGAGTTAATTAAACTAAAAAAAACATAAATTGTTCTTTGATAGCACTGCGGTGGCGCCACAATCTTTTTTGTCAATCATCTAGTAGAAGTAGAATATAGTAAAATTATATTGGCCGCAATAGAACGCGCACAATGAGAAAGAAAATATGTGACTAGATGAGAAATGTAGAAAAATTATACTGAAATACATTGTACGTCGTGTACTAAAAAAGTCAAAATTTACACATTACGTCAATTAAGAAAAATTAATGAAATACATTTCACGTATATTAAGACTTAATTACACTAAAAAACATACATAAATTGTACTTTGCAATATAGCACTGCGGTGGCGCCAGAAGCTATTTTGTCATTCATCTAGGAGAAGTAGAATATAGTAAAATTATATCGGCCGCAATAGAACGCGCACAATGAGAAAAAAAATCTGTGACTGGATGAGAAATGTAGAAAAATTGCTGAAATAAATTTTACGTCGTCTATTGCGAAAGTCAGTCATAATTCACCTAAATTAAATAAATTTATAAAAATTAATTAAATACATTTCACGTATATTAAGTGTTGATTACACTTTTAAAAAAACCTAAGCTGTACTTTTGTAATATAGCACTGCGGTGGCGCCACGAACTATTTTGTCATTTATCTAGTAGAAGTAGAATATATGGCCGTAATAGAACGCGAAAAATGAGGAAGAAAATCTGTGACTGGATGAGAAATGTAGAAGAATGGCTGAAATACATTTTACGTCGTGTATTGAGAAAGTCAGTCATAATACACCCAAATTAAGTAAATTTAGAAAAATTAATAAAATTAATTTCACGTATATTAAGAGTTGATTATACTAAAAGAAAAAGACATAAATTGTACTTTTGTAATATAGCACTGCGGTGGCGCCAGGAACTATTTTGTCATTCATCTAGTAGAAGTAGAATATAGTACAATTATATTGGCCGTAATAGAACGCGCACAATGAGAAAGAAAATCTATTACTGGATAAGAAATGTAGAAAAATTGCTGAAATACATTTTACGTCGTGTATTGAGAAAGACAGTCATAATGCACCCAAATTAAGTAAAATCTGATAAAAAGCTAAAATACATTTCACGCATATTAAGATTTAATTACACTAAAAAAAATACATAAATTGTACTTTGTGATATAGCACTGCGGTGGCGCCACGAACTATTTTGCCATTCATCTAGTCGAAGTAGGATATAGTACAATTATATTGGCCGTAATAAAATGCGCACAATGAGAAAGAAAATCTGTGGCTGGATGAGAAATGTACAAAGATTACTGAAATACATTTTACGTCGTCTATTGAGAAAGTCAAAACTTACACATTACATAAATTTAGAAAAATTAATGACACACATTACACGCATAATAAGAGTTAATTACACTGAAGAAAAAAACAACGTAAATTGTACTTTGTAATATAGCACTGCGGTGGCGCCACGAACTATTTTGCGATTCATATAGTATTCATCAGTTTTAGTTGAAAGTTCAACTTTTTGGTTGAAAATTCATGTATTTTGTTGAAAATTCGTCCTTCTTGGTAGAAATTTAAGCTTCTTGGTTGAAAATTCATCCTTTTTGGGTAAAAATGCAATTGTTTGGTTGAAATATCAACTGTTGCATGCTTAGTTCAGAATTCATCTTTTTTGGTTGAAAAGTCGATTCTTTGACTTAAAGTTGAACCACTTTGTAAAAAAATTAATATTTTTTATTTTGGATTGATAATTATAATTAAAAATTCAACTATTTACTTTTAAAAAAAACTTGTATGTTAAAAATTCTACTCAAATTCAATCATGCTTTTGAGAAATTCAACTTTTGTAAAGATAATTCGTCCTTTTGGCTTTAAAATAAAATAATTTTGTTAAAAATTTATGTATTTTGTTTAAAATTTGTCTTTTTTGGTAGTAAATTAATCTTCTTGATGGAAAATTTATCCTTTTTGGTTAAAAATGCAATTGTTCGCTTGAAATATTAACTGTTACATGTTTTCGTTGAGAATTAATCTTTTTTGGTTGAAAAGTCGATTCTTTGACTTAAAGTTGAACTACTTTGAGAAAAAATTAATTTTCTTTATCAAAGATTCATAATTATAATTGATAATTCAATTCTTTGCTTTTAAATAAACTTTGATGATTTTTTTTTAATTCATCTGTTTTGTAGAAAATTTTAATTTTTGGCTCGAAAATTCAACAATTTAGTAGAAAATTTAACGATTTGGTTGGAAATTTATTTAATGTTTTTTTTTTTTTTTTTTTTTTTTGGGAAAATTCTTTTTTTTTTGTAGAAATGCAATTTTTTGTTTGAAATAAAGATTTTGGTTGAAAATTAATCGTTTTGTTGAGGATTCAAGTATTTTGTTGAAAGTTTGCTTTTGTTGGTTAAATACAAATGTTATTTTATTTTAAATTAAAATATTTTCTTTTTAAATATCTACTATTACATTTTGAGTTGAAGATTTACCTTTTTAGATTAAAATTCCACTGCTTGGTTCACAGTTGAACTACTTTCTAAAAAGTTAATTTTTTTGGTTAAAGATTCATAATTTTAGTTGAAAATTCGTTGGTTTCTTTTGTAGGAAATTAATTAAATTAATTAAATTTAATTAAAAATTTAATTCTTTTTGGTTAAAGATTTATAAGTTTAGTTGAAAATTCGTTGGTTTTTTTTTGTTAGAAATTAAATTAATTAATTTAATTTAATTATAAAGTTAATTCTTTTTGGTTAAAGATTTATAATTTTAGTTGCAAATTCGTTGGTTTTTTTTGTAAGAATTTAATTTAATTAATTAATGTTTCTAATTCCCTGCAATCCTTGAATATTTTTAATTCCCTAAATTCATTGAACACTCTGAATTCCCTCAATTCCTTTAATTCTCTGAATACCTTTAATTCTCTAAATAACTTCAATTATTTGAATACCTTAATTCCAATCATTTCCTGAAAATCTCTAGCTCCTTGTAAATCTCTGAATTCCTCGAATTCTCTAAAGTCCTAATTTCTGTGATTCCCCGTAATCCTTGAATATTTTTAATTCCCTGAATTCCTGGAACATTTGAATTCCCTCAATTCCTTTAATTTTCTGAATACCTTTAATTCACTTAATACCTTCAATTATTTGAATATCTTTAATCCTCTGATTCCCTGAAAATCTCTGACATCCTGGAAATCTCTGAATTCCTCGAATTCTCTAAAATGTTTTTTTTTTAATTTCCTGTGATCCTTGAATATTTTTAATTCCCTGAATTCCTGGAATATTTTGAATTCCTTCAATTCCTTTAATTCTCTAAATACATTCAATTCTCTGAATCCCTGACAATTTCTGGATTCCTGAAAATCTCTGAATTTCTCGATTTCTCTGAAATACTTTAATTCTCTGGAATCCTTAGTTTTTTTGAATTCCCTAAATTACTTAAACAGTTTGAATTCTCTCAATTCCTTTAATTCTCTGAATACCTTTAATTCTCTAAACACCTTTAATTATCTGAATACCTTTAATTCTCTGATTTCCTGAAAATCTCTGAATTCCTCCAATTCTCTGAAATCTTTTCTTTTTAATTCCCTGTAATCCTTTAATATTTTGAATTCCGTGAATTTCTTGAATATTTTGAATTCCTTGAATAATTTTAATTCCTTCAATTCCTTTTATTAACTGAATACCTTTAATTCTCTAAATCCCTAACAATTTCTGGGTTCCTGAAAATCTCTCAATTCATCGATTTCCCTGAAATCCTCAAAAATTCCTTTAAATCCTTAATAACAATCGGCTCTGAAATTCCTGAAGACCTCGAATTCCTTGCCTATCATGAATTCGTTGAATATTCTAAATTCCCTTATTTCCTTTAATTTTCTGAATACCCTTAATTCTCTGAATTCCTCGAATTCTCTGAAATCCTTTAATTCTCTGGAATCTTTAACTTTTTGGGATTCTCTGAAATCCTTAAATATTTGGAATTCCCTGCATCCCCTGAATTTCTTTCTGATTCCTGGAAATCTCTGAATTTCTCGAATTCTCTGAAATCCTTAATTTTGTTAATTCCCTGTAATCCTTAAATATTTTGAATTCCCTGAATTCCTTGAATATTTCGAATTCCCTCAATTCCTTTAATTCTCTAAATACCTTTAATTCTCTAAATTCCTGACAATCTCTGTATCCCTGAAAATCACTGAATTCCTCGATTTGTCTGAAATCCTTTAATTCTCTGGAATCTTTAACTTTTTGGGATTCCCTGAAATTCTCAAATATTTTGAATTTCCTGAATTCCCTGATTTTCTGAAATATTCTGAATTCTCTCAATTCCTTTAATTCTCAGAATACCTTTAATTCTCTGATTTCCTGAAAATCTCTGGATTGCTGGAAATCTCTGAATTCCTTGAATTCTCTGAAATCCTTAATTTTGTTATTTCCCTGTAATCCTTAAATACTTTGAATTCCCTGATTTCGTTGAATATTTCGAATTCCCTCAATTGCTTCAATTCTCTGAATACCTTTAATTCTCTGAATTCCTGACAATCTCTGTATTCCTGAAAATCACTAATTTCCTTGATTTCTCTGAAATCCTTTAATTCTCTGGAATCTTTAATTTCTTTAAATTCCCTGAATTCCTTGAATATCTTGAGTTCCTTGAATTTCTTGAATTCCTTGAATTCCCGGAATTTCTGGAATATTCTGAATTCCTTCAATTCCTTTAATTCTCGGAATACCTTGAAATCTCTGATTTTCTGAAAATCTCTGGATTCCTGGAAATCTCTGAATTCCTCGAATTCCTCGAATTCTCTGACATCCCTAATTTTGTCAATTCCCTGGAATCCTGAAATATTTTGAATTTCCTGAATTCCTTGAATATTTCGAATTCCCTCAATTCCTTTAATTCTCTGGATTCCTGACAATCTCTGTATTCCTGAAAATCACTGAATTCCTCGATTTATTTGACATCCTTTAATTCTTCGGAATCTTTCATTTCTTTGCATTCCCTGCAATCCTTGAATATATTGAATTACCTGAATTCCTTGAGTATTCTGTATACCTTGAACTTTTTGAATTTCGTGAATTCAGAATGTTCAAGGATAAGAGAATTCGAAGAATTCAGAAATTTTCAACAATTTAACGAATTTCAGGGATTTTAGAGCATTTAGGGAATACAGAGAATTCAAAGAATCTTAGAAATCTTTCCGAATCTTTTGAAATTCCTTAAAATTTCTTAAATTCCTTGAAAATATTTTAAAAACTTTTCAAATACCCTGCTATCTCTGAAGCCTTATGACATCTATCAAAGTCCCTTGAAATTTTCGAAACCCCGTGAAAATCCCCTGATATCCTTCGAAATTCGTAAAAATACTTTAGTGTCACATAAAATCCTTTCAAATCCCGTTAATTTTTTTGAAATATTTGTAAATATCTTAAAATCCCTTAAAATCCGTGGAAATCTGTCTTAATTTTTTTAAATCCCGGGAATTCTTTCGGTATCTCTTAAAATCCCTGAAAATCTTCCATAATCTCTTAAAATCCTTTGAAATCCAGAAAAATGTCTAAAAATCTGATTAAAGCCCTTAAAATTTTTTTAATTACTTTCATAAATAATGTATATATTTTCTATTATTCATTATTATTTATTATTGATTGATATATTTTGTATACTTCAGTTAAACGTATACAATTTTACGAAGGTTTGGGGGGAAGGTAGCATACAAATTTTACGATTCCGTACAATAAGGAAGGAGGGGGTCTTAAATTTCCAAAAATCATCCTTACATAATTAATCGACCATCTCCAACGTAATTTGACACTTTGTAGAACATGTGGGGTAAAGTGGGACACTCGCCTTTTATCAAGAAAGCAATATTAAGTAACAAAATAAAAAAATCCGTGTGTCCCACTTTACCCCACACTGTCCAGCTTCGCCCCCTTTTACGAAACCTTACATCATTTTGACGCTTTTAAAGTAAATTCAATTCATAAAACTCGAATCATTAATTAATATTTATTCAGCCACACTTTAGCTTCATAGATGATATACAAAAAAGTACAAATTTATAAGAAATTTCTAGCTTGATAAAAAAAAAGGAATGAAAAGTTAATTATTTCAGTACGTGCATTGGCATCGTGAGTGCGTGCGCGTATGTGGGTATTGAAATTACGCAACACAGAAGAACGACCCCCCTAAGCGAGGGATAGGATGGGGTGAGTCATCACCTGGCCAGGGGGGTGGGGGGAGTTAGCAGGGGGGAAAGAAGGATATTAGAAGGGGCAGGTGAGGACGAGGGCACGAGCTAGACGGACGCGAGTCATAGGGAAGGACTCGTTCAAAGCTTGCTAAAAGGTGGGGGGGGGGGGGGGTTGCCCTTATGCTTGTAGAGTAACAGAGAGGCAAGGTGTGTGCGTGAGACGCACCCTACATACTCCCGCCGGGAAGTATCGCCTTTCATTAAAATTGCCTAAGGGCACCGCTCGATCGATGGCATTTCTCGTCGTCCTCGAGAAATCATTTCTTCATCGGACATCTAGCTTTCGATTCTGACGGGCGATTTGTGTTGCGTGGTCATGTACGGGGAAATGAAGCGAGGGTCAGAAATAACTATAATGCAGACGGCGGAGGCTAATCTATTTTTTTTTTAATTTTAAATCGAGTTTACAATTTTTTTGAATTCTTTGGAATTCTTTTGAATTCTCTGAACTTATTTGAAATCTTTATAATTTCTCTGAATACCTGTGAATCCTCTGAGTTTAGTGAAGTCCTTCAATTTGCGGAATTTTTTCATCTCTTTGAATTACTTCAATTTCATGAATTTCCCTAAATGCTTTGAAAATCCTCTTTGAATTTTCGGATTTCCTTGAATATTCCGAATTTCTGAAATTACTCTAATTCTCTTAACTCCTTGAGTTCCTTCGATTTCTCGGATTTCATGAATTCTCTGAATGCTTCAAAATCCATACAATTGTCTAAATTCCTTCAAAATCTTTTAATTTTCTGAACTTCTTGAATTCATTGAATATTCTTGTTTCTTTTAATTTTCTTAATTTCCTGAAAATTCGAATTACGTGAATTCTCTGAAATCATTGATTCCTCGGACTACCCTGAAATCCTTGAATATTCATGAATTTCCTGCAGTCCTTAAATATGCCGCATTCCCTGAATTCCTTGAATATTCAAAATTTCTGAAATCTTCGAACACCTCGAATACCCTGAATGCTCTAAAATCCCTGAAATTATCTGAATTCCCTAATATCCTTGAATTCCTGGAATATCCTAATTTCCTGATTTATTCGGAATTCCCTGAAATCCTAGAACGTGCTGAATTTCCTGAATTCATTGAAAATTCTGAATTCCTAACACTCTTTGAGTCTCTGAATTTCTTGAATTCTCTAAATTCCTTGGATATTCTTGATACCTTGAATTCCCTAAATTCCTTGAATATTCTTAATACCTTGACTTCTCCTAATTCCTTACATTCAGGATTTTATAATATTCAAGGATTTCATAGAATTCAAGAAATTCTGCGAACTTAAGGAATTCAGAGAATTTCAGAGATTTCAGAGTATTTAGGAAATTCAAAGAATTAAAAGAATTCTAGGAATTCAGAATATTTAAGAATTTCGAAAAGTTCAAGGAGTTCTAAGACTCTCAGGAATTCATAGAATTCAAGGAATTCAGGGTATTCCGAATATTGAAGAAATGCAGGATATTCATGGAATTCAAGGATTTCTGAGATTTGAAGGAATTCTAACATTGTCAGGAAATCAGGGAATTCAAGAAATTCAGGTAATTTCAAATATTCAAGGAATACATTATAGTCAAGGAGTTCAAGGACCTTAGCTATTTAAGAAAATTTAGGGATTTCAAGAAATTTAGAAAATTCAAAGAAATTTCAAAGGATTTCCGAATATCATTAAGGGATTTTAGGGAATTTAAATTAATTTTAAGAGATTTCAATGGATTTGAATACATTTTAAGGGATTTCAAAAAATTCAGAAAGACTCCTAAAATTCTTTGAATTCTCTGAATTCCCTCAATACTCTAAAATCCCTAAAATTTTCTGAATTTCCGAATATTATATTTCTGGAATATTCAAGGAATTCAGAGAGTTCAAAATATTCTACGATTTCAGGGAATTCAGAGTTTGAAAGGGTTTCCGAATATTATTAAAAATTGTAAGGAATGTTGACGTATTTTAATGGCTTTTGAAATATTTCAATGGATATGAATAGATTTTAAGAAATTTCAAAAGATTCAATAAGATTGATAAAATCGTTCGAGTTCTTTGAATTCCCTAAATTTCCTAAATTCCCTAAATTCATTCCGAGAGTTCAAGGTATTCCGCATATTCCTTAAATATTTTGAATTCCCTGAATTCCTTGAATATTCTGAATACCTTCGAGTCTCCTAATGCCTTAAATTCAGGAATTCAGAATATTGAAAGATTGCATAAAATTCCAGAAATTCAGCAAATTCAAGGAATTGAGAGATTTTCAAGAATTTAGAAAAAGATTTCATAGAATTAAAAAAATTCAGCGAATTCGAGGAATTCAGAGATATTCAACAATTTAGAGAATTTCAGAAATTCAGAGATTTTAGAGTTTGTGAAAAATTTAGAGAATTCAAAGAATTTTAGAAATTCAGAATATTCAAAGAATTCAAGCATTTTAGTATGTTCAAGGATTTCTGAAGGTTCAAGGTGTTTTGAGATTTTCAGGAACTCAGGGAATTCAAGGAATTCAGTATATTTCATGAATTCAACAATTGCAGGAAATTCAGATAGGTTCACGGATTTCCAAAACATTTAGGGGATTTAGATATTTCCAAGAATTTCATACTATTCAAGGAATTCAGAATATTTAAGGATTTTCAGGGAATTAAGGAAAATCAATTTTCAAAGATTTTCGGGAATTTAGAGCATTCAGGGAATTCCGTATATTCAATGAATCCATGATATTCAAGGATTTCAAGGATTACAGGACATTAAGATAACATCAAGGATTTTAGAACACTTAGGGGATTTAAGGAATTCAGAAATTCGGAACATTTAAGTATTTGATAGAATTCTTCGAATTCTCGGATTTCCTTGAAATCCTTTAATATTCTGAATTCTCGAAATTCCCTAAGTGCTCTTAAATGCCTGAAATTCTCTGAATTCCTCAAAATCTTTGAGTTCCTTGAATTATCTGAATTTTCAAAATATTAAATGCATTCAGGAATCCTCGAATTTTTGGAATGTCCTAAATTTCTAAAATTCTCTTATTTCCTGAAAATTTAAAAATTCCTTGAATTCTTTAAAATTTTCAATCTTCAAAATTTACAATTCAAATTATGCAAGTTTTATTAATTTTTATAATTAAAAGATGTGTAATTTCGATGATTTACTTTCAAAATTTCTTCAATTTGTATGATTTACAATGGAAAACTTTGCATATTCAGTATCCTCAAAATTCGAAATTTTTTATTTATACATTTTTAATATTGAAGAGTTTTAGAGATAGATCTATTTCAAAACCATGTGATGTACCAAATTTTAGGATTTCAAGC
>CAKNWT010328183.1:0-12771 GCA_932066315.1 Andricus coriarius | reverse complement strand
ATTGCAATTACTCCGTGATCTTCTAACCCAAAATTTCACGTAGAATCCGAATCTCAACAAGTTAAATGTTCATCTTACCTTTTTAATGAGTTTTTCTTGCATGATACGGAGAGGATACGATGTGGATACTATAGCGATACGCTATAGCGTATCCGTTCCGTTCATTCGGTCCGCTAGGGAAATGATGAAGGAAGAGGGACTGGTGTTCAGTATATCTTGTTTAAGTTGAATATTGACAGACAAAAAGTAAAAACTGTGGTCTTGGAACGTTTGAGAGTTTCTGTTTCAACTTTCGTTACAAAGAGAAAAAATAAATACAAAGCCTCCCGTAGGATTAAAGAAAGATAAAGCATATAATGCAGATTGGCTAAATTTGAATTTTCTCGTTCCTGAATTGAGATTGGAAGCTCTTGATCCTAAGCCTCTAAAACTTGGTCGCCCAAGTGTTGAATTTGCTGAAATTTCGGATATATTAAAGCAACGAGAGATAGCACAAATTAGTGAAAAATTTAAGAATGACATCTGTGTATGGTTTTTGAGGGTGCTGATTCCAAATCTGACGTCAGAATTCCACAAAAAAAATGGCCGATCCGATATATAATGTTTTGAAATACTCGTCCGACATTTTGTTTTTTAAAATTCTGAGGCCAGATTCGGAATCAGCGCCCTTGAAACCCCCTAGATATTGCATTTCAAGCAGATTTCATAATATTTTTAAATATTCGTCCGCCATATTGGATCAGCCATTTTTTAAAAATTGGGATGTCAGATTCGGAATCAGCGCCCTCGAAAACCCCTAGATATCACGTTCTAAGAAGATTCAATAATTTTTTGAAATAGTCGTCCGCCATATTGGATCCGCCATTTTGAATTTGTAATTTTTGACATCGAATTTGAATTTAGCGTCCCCAAAAACACTCGTATACCAAGTTCTAGATGAATTAGACGTAAAATCGAATTTTGGCCACTTTTTATGGTTCTTGGCCCACTGTGCTGCCCTTGCAGTTGTACCGTAGAGCACCGTAGAGGGAAGATAGTTTGCACTTTACATACGTAAATATAAAGTGGCCTGTTTTTTTTTCAAGCCGAGATCCATCTTCTGTCATCTCATTATACTCCTTGAAAGACTCTTTACAATTCCACTATTTGGTTTTTATTTTCAAAAAGTAATTGACGAATTATGCATTTACAAAAAATTATGCCACTCTCAATTTATAAAATAACTTTTAAAAATAAAAACCAACGAGTGAAATTGGAAAGAATCTTTTAGGGAAGAAAATAAGCTATAGATCATCAAAATGAGGTGAAAATTTCTAATTTATCAACATTTATGAAAACTTATTTTTTATTTACCCAATTTCATAAATTTCAATTTAAGGTTATATTAAAGGGACAATCTTTAAAATTACGTCCAGAAAAATTGTCCTATTTTTTGCTTGATGCTCCACGATGGATTTGTATACGTGAAAGGAAACAAACAAGTTTTATTCCAAAGCTAATTTTTAGTATAATTTCTTGAAAATAACATTGAATCCTCGCGTGATTTCCTCGTTTATCTGCTCGAAAAAGCTCTATAAGATTCTCGTCATCTTTGTCTTGAAAAAGAAGATCATAGGCACCCAAAATTATTGCTGGATCCAAAAGATCATCTGGATTCGAATCATTCACACTCGCGCACATTTTGCATTTTCTTCACGCTCTGAACTTTCGCTCTGGCCAAAACGACGGAGAACGATCTCAGAGTACGAAGACGGTTTGCACGTATCCCTTGCCCCAGAAATTTTTACAACACAGAACCATTCTAGATTATTTTCACCAAAAACTACGGCAAATATCACACTCATGAGATTTTTGTAATTCCATAACCAATAAGAGGAGACTATTTTTTTTGAATCGGTTGAGAAAACCTTCACGCTCAGAGTGCACTCTGAGCGCTAATATCGAAAACACCCCTGGATTGATTACCGGAAAGCTTTTGATTCAACTTCCCATAGACTTATCATCTGTCTGTTGGAAAGCTTAAAGTTTCATCCACACATCGTGATGTGCATAGGAAGATTAATGCCGCTTTGGAAAACCAGATTTACTATCTCGTCTGGAAAACATCGTGTGATCACTAACAGTATCACCTTTCATAGAGGTGTGTTTCAGGGCGATACCATGAGCCCTGTGGCAAACCTGGAAATCGAAAGCATAAAGTCACTCATGTAGGTATTTTACATGGATGATCTCAAGATCTATGCTAAAAATCAAGAGAAACTACATCTGGCTCTAGACATTGTCAAAGAGTACACTCAAGAAATTGGAATGGAGTTCGGGTTAGAAAAATGCGCCAAGGTTTATCTGAAGAAAGGAAAACTTAATGGAATCCCGGAAGACCCTGAGCTCGTCGACAGAAGCGCTATACGACACCTTAGCGCTGGAGAGACCTATACATAGCTGGGCGTACCACAGAGCCGCATTCAGGACGTGACATCTATAAAGGATACTCTTTCGATGCAGATACAAACATCTTATTCGACGGATTTGGTCTTCAGAACTGTCGGCGAAAAACAAAGTATCTGCGACTAACATGCTTGCCGTCCCTGTAGTACTCTATTCATTTGGAGTGATTCCATGGACGAAGGACGACCTCAGATCCCTCGATATCGGGTCCCGAAAGGTTATGCACAAGAACAAAAGCATGCACCTTAAATCTTCTGTTCAGCGACTTTACATCTCACGCCGTCAAGGTGGTCGCGGAATACTAAATCCTGAATGTCTTCACAACAGGATTATTTTGGGTACAGCACATATAGTCGCAAATGGACAAGACCCTCTTCTTAAAATGGTCAGGAAACACGAAGAAGTGGGCAAAGGGGCGTTTCTCTACAAAGCAGCGGAGGAGGCTGCTGAAACACTTGGCCTTGACTTCAATATCAGAAATGAGCAAGGTGCATCAAATCTTATGCATCTCGAGTTCTCACTCCTGAAGGCCCGGATTAAGAAAGCACAGGAGAAAAACTTCCGCGAACAGCTCCTCGAGAAGGAGATGCATGGCATCTTCCACAGAAATGTGGAGGATCTGTCAATGTCGTATGACCTAATGTTTGCTTTCCTTAAATCACCCGGATTGAAGTCGGGCACGGAGGGTTTCATTTTGGCATGCCAAGACGGCGTCATTTCACTCTAGCATACCGTCGCCACATTTTGAGCCAAGACATTCCCGATGATAGCTGCAGAGCGTGTCATGCACACCCCGAGCAACTAGGACACATAATATCTGGTTGTCCAATTCATGCGGGAACGACCTACATCCAAAGGCACAATGCGGCATCAAGAGTGCTTTATTACCATCTGTGTCACTCTTACGGCATCAGCCCAAATATCGCTCCGCTAAACGCTCCTAGGGAAATAGAATCAATTGTCGAGAATGAGAAGTGTCGGATATACTGGAACTTCATATTCTCGACAATTGTTTCTGTTGCGCACTCGAGGCCTGACATAGTCCTTCTTGTCTTCGAGAAACGAACCATGTTCGTTATCGAATTTTCGGCACCAGCTGACAAAAACATCATAGCCAAGGAGAATGAAAAGAAAGAGAGGTATAAAGAACTTATAAGGGAGTTGCGACAGCTATACCCGGAATATTCCGTTAAGCTAATCATCTTGATCATCGGCGCTCTTGGAGGTGCCAAGGTTTCACTGGTTAATAGCCTGAAAAGCATCCCTGCGTGTCAAGAAAATGTCAAGACACTTGCGGGGAAAATGCAGAAGGCGTTCGTCCTTGGGTCGCTCCGTGTCCTCAGGGTGCACGAGAGTCTTGCCAGATCATCGTAATGAATTCGTCGCAAACTGTAACCACCTATCTCACGGTCGTGCGATGTGGTTGCAGCTGAAATTTTACCGTGATTTCGCTGGGAGCGGGTGCAATTTTTCAGATTCAATTCAATTTCTAAAACTTCCAATGTAGAGAATTTATAAAATATTTACAGCGCCCAGAAAATCAGGATTTGCTGAAAAAAATCGGAAATTCAGACAAATATGATACACCAGGAACTAACTAATGATACATAATACGAATGTAGGCCTATACAGGGTGTCCCAGGCTCAAGTGTCCGGACTTATATAGCTGTATAAAAATAAAACAAATAACACGAAAATTCCTTTTCCAACAATCAGTTGAAGTTTTAGTTTTTAAGTTATAAAATATTTAGGCTGGACCAATCAGGAGCGCCGTATGAACAGTCGTGTGTGCGTGAACGGGAGTCCAACGTAGTGTTCTCCCGTCGTTAACCCCACCTCTGCGCTCGCTTCGATAATACTGCGTTGGAATCGCGCTCATGCACACGCGACTGCTTATATGGCGCTCCTGATTGGTCCAGCTTAAATATTGTATAATTCAAAAACTAAAACTTCAACTGATTTTTGGAGAAGGAATTTTCAATTTATTTGGTTTATTTGTATACAGTTATATAAGTCCGGACACTTGAGTCTGGGACACCCTGAATAAAGGAAATGAAAATGTACGAATATATTTTTTATTTTTATTTAAATACCATCTAAACGCCAGGTAGAGTATAATATGGTTCAAGAATCACCAAATAAGTCACGCTCTTTCGAAATTTTACTTTTTTTTATTTATTTTTTTTTTTCAAATGTCCGCTTTTCTCACTCGGACCATCTGGTAACCCTGAGTAAAATGGTGAACTAAAATATGATGGAAACATCAGGGAGTGAATCCGATGGCTCTATCTAATCGATAGAATCTCTTTTGGGGTCATTCACAAAAAACGTGATACGTTCAGGAGAGGATGGGCGTCTGTCAAAGTATCATCCTCCGTGCTCAGAACACTGGAAAAAACATCACGCTGGGGGGGGGGGGGTTAAAGTTTCTGGAAAATGTATTGCGTATTTTGTAAATGACCCCTTTTCTATCAAATAAAATTAGACTGTGATGTTCGATCATTTTTCTACGATCAACTGCAATTTCCTCTTTCTATCTTATGGTTCGGAAAGAGAGAGGCGATATTTGATGATGCAGGCTGAATGCCGGCATGCAGAGATATGAACAGGCCGTTAGAAAGTCCCAGCGCAACAGGGGTGGGACTCCGATGCCTCAAGTCGAACGGATTTCTCTTTCTGCCATGTGAGGTAGACAACGAGGCGCGATCGAAAACGGAAAGATGGTTTCGAAAGCTCTCTTTCTATCGTATATGGTAGACAGAGAGGGTCGCATCGATTGAAAAGATAAGTACGACTTGTTGTTGGACCACCATCGGTCTCTCTCTGTCTACCATACACGATAGAAAGAGAGTTTTCGAAACGACCGTTTCATCTTCGATCGCACCTCGTTGTCTATCGCACATGGTAGAAAGAGAGGTCCGTTCGACTTAGGCATCGGTGTCCCGGTGCAGATAGAAAAGTCATAAGAGTAAAAGAAACAGAGAGTACTTTTTGTCCAATTTGAAGCTCTCTATCTCTTTAAATCTTATGGACTTTCTGCCTGCACCGGTCGGACGGACAGAGGTATGAATGCACGTGTCAACCAATAATAATAGGCACTTCTAACTTTATATTTTTCACCAATGAGAAATATCTTTGCAGACGGAGAAAATACTAGAGTAAGATAAAAGTATAACATCCTCAAATGGTAAAGTAAAAGGAAGAAAGTTTATCCGGCTGCTCACTGACGATTGTACGAAAAAGTTTCTGTAGGACGTTATAATAATAATAATAATAATAATTTTTAAAAATCCAACTTGAACAAAAATGCATTTGACATATTGGGATTTGACCATCTTAAGCCTAAGAGCAAAATACGTTTTTTCATTTTTGATGGTAGCTCTAAGAAAGCATCCAGAGGCGCAGACCCATAGAGCAGGGGTCGGTAGCGAGGGGAAAGGTGGAGAGTCCAGCTCTTTTAACACGTGTGGATCGCTCGCTTCGTCTCTCCCACCAAGAGTCTCTACTCTACTCTAAGGGTTGACTCCCATGGCTGATGAAAGTAGAAACTTATGAGAGTGAAAGAGACGGATAGATCTATTTGTCTCTTTCACTCTCACGAGTTTCTGCTTTCATCTGCAATAGGAGTCCATCATAAGAATTCGGGGTGGTGGTAAATTCTGACGTCATGGAATAGAATTAACCACCACCACCACGAACTCTTATGGTGCATTTAAGTTTGTAAGAATATTGTAATTTTGAGATATACAAGTACTTCAATTCTAATCAAATGTATTGTAATGTTGAAAATGAGTACAGGAAAATACGGATTAACTATAATTTTTGGTCATGTATTTCATAACCTCTTCCTGGTGACATATATGCGTATAAAATAAAACTAAATACGTTTCTTTTTAAATTTCTGGCTGAACATTTTAACAACATCGGAACATCATCAATCATCATTTATCATAAAGGTTTGAACGTTTTAAACTGCCCAGTAAAGCCCATGCAAAGTTTTTTTTTTACTTTAAATTCAATAGATTCTATCTTCTTTATGCACGTGTTTTATAATGCAGTGACCGCAACATATAAAATGATAATTATTGTGTTTTATTTATTAAAAAATATTTTTCCTTAATTTTGGAGGAAAATTTTGTCGAATTATATTAAATATTTATTCACAATTATCAATAATCTTTTTCACTCCTTTTTTTGAAGCTATGCTTCTTAAAGTACGATAGGCCGATGACGGTAGGCCGAGGACGATAGGCCGAGGGGATCGAACTGAAAAAGCATGTAACAAACGTAACGCAACGAAAGTGTCGACGCCAGCGACAGCTCTCCCCCACTCTCTTCTCTTCCTCTCTCTCTCTCTCTCTCTCTCTCTCTCTTCGGCCCGCCGCTCGGCCGCTCAACTGTGCCCTGCCCGTCTATGAGCGCGCGTCTATACATGCGTACGTTACATGTGCACACAAGTACCGTCAGTAGCGATCATCTGCTGTGCTGTGCGCTGCGCGCAGTCACTGTCCCGCCAATTCTCTCTCTCTCTCTGTCTGCCGCCATCGTCGTGCCATGGAATATGTGTATATGTATATACAGGTGCGTTTATAGTGTGAATGTGTGTATACCGTGCCGGTATATACACATGCATATACAGGGTGTCCCAGACTCAAGTTTCCGGACTTATACAGGGTGTCCCAGACTCAAGTGTCCAGACTTATATAGCTATGTTACCATTGAAAAAATAAATTGAAATTCAATTTCCAAAAATTAGTTGAAGTTTTAGTTTTTGAGTTATTAACTGATTAAGCTGGACACGTTCAAGTACGCATGGCTGTTTATACCGCGCTCCTGATTGGTCCAGCTGAAACATTTAATAACTGAAAAACTTCAACTGATTTTTGGAAAAGGAATTTTAGAATTATTTTTTAAATGTTTATACAGCCATATAAGTCTAGACACTTGAGTCTGGGTCACCCTGTATATACGGTATATACTTTCATACTGTTTATTGTAGTGGTGTTTATTATATTGATGATTATACTTATCTATTTGCATGAAAATGTTGATAATATATTGAAATAAACAATAATTCATCTCAATCAATACTCGCTTTTTTTTGCCGGCGTGCATGCATACAGAGGGAAGAGAGAGCTGTTCTTTCAATTGATACATGCAATAAAATAAAAATTTTCATTCTTCTTTCAATGCTTAAGAAGCATAGCTTCTGACGGCGGTCCCCCGACCACTCTCATTTTTTTTACAATTTGTATCACGTTCGTAATATAATTAATACATAAAGGGTAGAGCGGGAGAAGGTAGCAAGTCACCATTCTTTAAAGAAGGGGTTCTTTGTTAGAAAATTCTCAAAAATTCAAATACACACTGAGTTAAAGGGATTTGCTTGAAATCGTATTTTTGATAGTAGCAGTGCGTGAAAGCTGCTTTTTCATATCAATTGAAATTAAAGACTTTTATGGTGAAGGTATTTGTTATGATAATCACAAAAGGCATATATTTCAATATCTTCATAATTCAACAGCAGAAAATGTTAATGTTATTATTTATAATTACTTGAATACGATAAACCTTATGTCACACTATGTCACCGTCTCATTGAAAATTGATTTTCTGGGATGTGAATCAATTTTTTCGACAAAACTTTCTTTCTCCGTATTTATCAACTGAACATCTCGTCAGGGACATTTCATAATATAAAAAACAAAAAATAATCATTAAAATTGTTGTGAGGATTTTAAGACGATTTTGAGAAACCATACAATTCTAACCTCAAAAGTAAAACTCAGTTTTCTCTGAAATAAATGATTTTTTTATGAAACTTTTGCCCTCTGTATTCAGTAACCGTTCCCACGCTTATATGTAATATGAAATCACATTTTATCACATTATAAATCTCTCTTATTCTTAGCGGACTATCTTAAGTAATGATAAATGTTGTTTGCGAAACCCCATAAAGCATTGCACAGACACATATTTACATGTGAAGGGAATGTCGAAATTTTACAACATGACCCAGTCAGAAATGGATGGTCGATTAGACGTCGAATCAACGTCGTTTTTTGATGTCGAAAAATCATCTATGAATAAGTTGATCGACATCTTTTTAATGATGACATGAGATTATATTACAAATAAAATTTCTAACGCTACGGGGTATCGAACCTACATCTATACCTGAATCTATCGCCTAGCAGTCGCGAGTCTTAACCATTGCGCTAAACCTACGAGTTGAAACTCGATGAAAAAGCCATCTTTATAAGGTACAGCTCAAAAAAGTTAAAACACCAAATTTTTAACTCTCTTTTTCTAATTAAATATTTATTATTATACGATGTTATGTACATGTAAACTATGCGAACTGTTAAATGAAATATCAATAAAATAATTTTTAAATAATTTATATCGATTGCAATTTTTCTTCATGTAATATTTCGTTTTTTCACGGTTTTAGACTACTTTACAACTTTCTACAATGACAGGAAATGTAATTTTTTATGAACATTTAATATTTTTAACGACGGAACTTAAAAATTTGATCGTGAACTTTGATAATTTTTTAATAACAAATTTTTTTAAACTTTCGTGTAAGGTTTGGTTTTTAGGTGTTTTAGAACATTTTACAACGTTTAAGGTAGACATAAAATGTAATTTTTTCTGAACATTTACAATTTTACATAAAGATGGAACTTTGAATTTTTTTCTTAAAAGAAAAAAAAAACAGGAAAAAAGTTGTATTCGCGACAGTTGTATTTATAGTTCTCATATATTTTAGAACACATGAAACATATTTTTATACGTATTTTTATAAATATTGAAATATTTATACTCTCGGCATAGTACTGCGCCGATCGTGGAGCGAGCCGTTAGCCAGTACTACTTGCGAAACGGGATGCCGTAATAAATGTGACAATCAGCTTAGTATTGTGCCGATACTGGGCAAAGCTTCGGCTGAGGGTAGGTAAATTTGAAAAGCCGACAAAGGCCGCTGTCCAGAACTTGGCCAATTCAAACACAGAGTATATTCAGCTTTGGCAATTCGCACTTGGGATTAATAATGATAAAATTAGAATTTTTATTCACTAAATATACTTGGAAATAGACCATCGTTGCGTTCATGCTCAGCGAAACATTAATTTCAAAAATAAATTGAATTATTCTAAAAGAACTTTGAATATAAATGTAACTTTAAATGAGAAACATTTACATTGAAATATTTTCTACCCGGGAAAAATAATTGATTCATTATTTTGGTTATTAAAAGTAAATAATTTTCATTTGATTCAACAATAAATAATTCTTTAATAAATATTAATTGCATTGAGCCACTGTAGCAAAATGTCACATCCACGTTAGGCTGGATTTGGATGAGTGAAAATGTAAAAAAAAAGGTTAGGTTTCGTCATGAAGTAGTTCAGATATTAGCACAGGTTTCATAACATCGCATGCAGGCATCAGATTATAGAATATAAAATTTGCCTGAAAGAGGTCGAAATGACGTCACTTCCACGTTGATTTTTTAAACCCTGTAAATTGCAACAAATTTTGATCAAATCACTTACATTGCAGTAAATGATCATTTATAAAGTATCTCTGGAGCATAAAAAACATAGTCGAAACCGACTAATTTTTCGACGGTAATTTCGACTCGACCATCATACGACGGTTACGACGTCGATTCGACGTCTGATCGACGTCACCATTCTGACTAGGGAGACAGTATTTTCTGCTTCATGTAAAAATGATAAATCTTATTTTCAATACATATATACAAATGAAGATAACGATAAGTCACTATTAACATTGCATTATATGGTGATTCGTGAACAAAGTTTTCTCTCTGACATACCCAAGATGAATTGAATCTGGATTTCTTAAAGTGAATTATCTCCATGAATATAAAATTTATCTCGCACACATACTGTTCATCCCGAAAAAAACACAAGTTTTGGTATAATAATCGCCGGCAAAAAAATCACTGCTTCAAAACAAATAATTCGGTACTTCAACTATTTATGCTTTCCTACAACGAAGGTTTTTTGTTTTCTGACCTGTAACCACATTTACGAATTTTTCTATATAAATGCTTCATAAAGTTATTCCAACTTTATAAATCGTTTTGTCTCTCGATTTGTCCCGAACAGAAAAAACTAAGTGTAATCTTTACCCGGATTTCGGGGTAAAGATTAACTGCAACAAAAATTACCCCATGTGGGTAAACTTTACCCGCGCAGCTCGGGTATTCTTCAGCATTTACCTAAGTTTGGTGAGTAATTCTGAATATTTACCTCAAGGGCCTTGTAAAACTTCATATCGTCTGCTTGCAACCAGCATCACATCGGATCTTGACATTCAAAAGGGGTCACCCAAAATAAAATTACCGAGTGATTACTTACGTTGTTCGTTTGCAAATCTGTAATAGTTTGCTCGGATGAGCAATTGAACGAACAATTATGCAAATACAGCTGTTTTGCCAAGCAAATTTGACAACTCTTAAACATCGCCGCGATCTTTAAAGATAAATGGTAGTCTATCGGATATGACAATGCAAAGTTTCCGACGGAAAATTTCCAACAGAAAATTCTCAGCAGGGATGGGAAACTGTAATACCTGATTTAATTTACATGGCCACTTACTGTGATTTTACTGCGTATCTTACGTACAAGAATTTAAAATAGTACAGACAAAGATATTATACCTAGATCCGGCAAGGGTCAGGAGTGGGGACGCGCAATATATATAGCTAACTATTTCTCGTCTACATCGAGGTGCTGCCCTCTACAACTTTTCATTGTTTCCATAGCAACCGCGTCAAAGCGCTTGAATGAGTAACCGTGAAATTCACGGCGTGAATGACGAGAATGATTCAGCCCTCGAATATCCAGAAGTACAATGACTTGAATTTTAATTTTTTTATTGTTTTTTTTTAGGCTGAATTTCTAGTAGCATAAAAACCAACAGAATACTTTTGACTAATTATTGATATTTCAATTTGGCGAATTAAAAAATTGAAGTTAGTTTAATAATTTTGAAATTGTAGAATTCGATAAATTTGGATTTCTCAAATATTAAATTTCGGGCATTTATTATTCGGTACTTTTATTTTTCATCCATTTTTCTATTTAAAATTAATGTTTTCTTATATTTTTTGCGTGCTGTAATATTTTGCTGCAATGTAAAATTTTATTTCTTTAGATTACCTTTAAATAAAAATCATGAAAATCATGGGCAATTGTTTTAAATATTTAATAATTAATTTACTAATTATTGAAATTTAAATTTCGCGATTTAAAAAATTTAAGTTAGTTTAATAATTCGTTAAATGAATAATTTTGAAATTGTAGAATTCGATGAATTTCGATTTCTGAAATATTAAATTACGGGAATTTATTATTCGGTACTTTTATTTTTCATCAATTTTTCTATTTAAAATTTATTTTTTCTTATATTTTTTACGTGCTTTAATATTTTGCTGTAATGTAAAATTTTATTTCTTTGGTTTAACTTTGCAGCGCCGCCCTTGTGACATGTGGCCTAATTAGACCCTTGCCGCATCTAGGTATAATAGCTTTGGTACAGAGAAGAATTACAATTCTCTCCCTCTCTATTTTACTTACGTCCTTAGCAAATAACAGACATCAATTTGTATATTGATTCGCCACTACCTTCAAATTGGCTCCACAGTTTTTCTCGTTATAGCCAGAATTACAACTCATTAACGCCTCTGTTAAAAAAACTCACTTTCTCTCACTGTGACGTGTGAGGATGGTATGCATTTTTAGAATAATAGATTATTCATCGACATATAGAAATGGACCGATAACGCTGTGGGGAGCTTCGAAATGGGCTTTAGAAAGAGAGAAAACATTTGAGGAGTAGATCTGCCTTTTTCTATTCCAGGACTGTGGCAAGTGGATCGGAGGCCCCGCGCATTGCCTAAATATTCTGTATGGTAATTTTCTTTTATAAATAATACATTATAAATATGCAGTTATAATAAATTGAATTTTTAAAAACATTTAAGAAAAATACCATGTTTCAATTATCTTATTAAAAGAACTTGGTAACCTTAAATTCTTCTTGCCATTAAACTGAAAATGCTATAATAATAATCCTTTTGCAAAAAATAAGTTGTAATAAAAACGTTAATATAAAAGGATTTAAGGTTTTAAGTGCAGATTTAAATGTTTCTGCTTAACATTTCTATGAAAACTTAGTATACCAGTTTTTTAACCTTATATTTTGAAACTATTAAAAATGAGCTTCAATGTTTATTTAAAATGTTATTATTTAGTCAAGAAATTACCAAAATTCTATTTAATTATT
>CAKNWT010328182.1:0-11400 GCA_932066315.1 Andricus coriarius | reverse complement strand
CCCGGCCAGTGTTTTTTTGAGTTTTCAGGTACTTCCGTTGTTGCACAAATTCCAAGTTTGGTTGTACAAATTTGAACAAATTCTGCACTAAATATTTGGCACAAAAAAAGTTGAATTTGCGTGGGTGGTTGGGCCAGCGAAATGGTCCTCTAGTTTGGTCCATGTTGCAAGTGTTTAGATTTTGTGGTCCTGTGTTATCTTTGTAAATGTTGGCATCATTTTTGATAGAATAATTACAAATTACAAGGACCTTTTGAAATCACTTTTTAAATGCGACGTATGGATTTTTTTATTCCCTATTATTTTTTTAAATTAATTATTAATTGTGTAAGAAATTTTTTTCCCCACATTATGTCGCAAATTGTCGGTACCCTTACAACTACATAATCTACAATAAGGCAATCAAAAAATCAGTGCGGTCGATCAAATTTGTTTTTAATTTTCTAAGCAACTTTTTATTGCTAAAATGTAGCTTAAATACATTTACTAAAAATTATAGATAAATTATATTATTATACTCACTAATATAACTGAGGATAACTGCTAGCGTAAAGAAAAGAATATTATCAATCCTCATCTTTTCGAATTGGAGGACAAACTGGTTAATTTAAAAATACGATTTATTATATATGTATGTATCATGTATCCTATAGTCGTTATCTCACAAAAGATACGCGTGAAATTTGTCTCCTTCTGATTTATTTTTACATTTCATCAAAATTCGTGTTAACGCTTTGCTTTCAAGTATTCAAAAAAGAAGCAAAATATGAAAGATGAAATTCAAAAAAGAAAAAAGTCGCTACGTGGAATGAATATATGTATTATACAGTTTTTGATCACTAAACGTAGGAACCCGTAAACAATGTATCTTGTCTAACCTTGGTGGATATATAGAACCCACCTACATTATAATCACAGAAAAAACTCCAAGCAAAAATGTAATTAATCAGGTTAAAATAAATTCTCGATTACATCCGTTCGGGAAAGAAGATATAAAAACTTAATTTTTGGAATGTAGACCTAGCTAAACAAACAGTTATTAAAGAAAGATATCATCATATTATGAAATTACTTTCAATTGAATAGATGACATCAATTGATTATAATCATACAAAAATAGTTTTAATAAAAGTTCCAAAATACATGACGTTCCCAGAATTAAAAAATTTATTGACTCTTCATACTTCCTTTGATAACCCGTAAAACAACCCTCACAGAATGTGTAGGGCTGAGGAAGAAAAAACCTTTCTCGAAATTAATATGATTAAAAGAATTTGTTTTGATTACAGCGCTATGAAAATCAAAATTTTCAACTGCCTTCTTCTGCTTTTGGCATAAAAAAATGTTTGAAAAAGTATTATTAAAAATTTGTTTAAACAAATTTTTCTTTGAAATAGTGTTTGAAGTTCTTTTACAATATAAAAAGGCAACATTTGCACATTAAACAAAAATTCTAAACAATATTATCTATTATCAATACATTTTTTTTCTGAATGCTTTAAAATTTGTTTTAATAATCCTTTACTAGTACTTTACTAATGACTTCCTAATGCTTTATTAATTGCTTCGCGAATTGTTTTCAATGGACGTAAGAAGATTTTTTAATGCTTTTCGTATTTCAAGAGAAATATAAAGATTTCATGGAAAGAAAACATGAGATTTCGAAAATGACGAATCCCTGCTTTGAATTCGATTATTGAGATTATAATTATATGTTAGGCAATATTTCTTTTAATGTCTGTGGATGTGCTAATAAATTTCACGATGAACATGGTACTGTTGCTAAGACAGATTTCGAAAATTCGTAGGAGCTATAAGGCTCATAAAGTTTGCGTAACTATCTGAATAAGAATACGAAAATTATTATGAAGAATGATTATATCGGCAATAGGGTCTTACGAGTATATTTAATTAAAATAATTTAAAATTAATTCGTGCATTCCATAAAAGTTCAAATTGGCAAACGTTTCGACCACGGATAGGTATACTCATAAGACCTTAATGCCGATATAATCATTCTTCATAATAATTTAAATAATTGGGTCAATTAAATTCGACATTTTTCAAAAAACCAGTAAAAATGTCACAGAACGAAGAATATGAAAGCTTTAAAATTATAGTGTTATATAGTAATATTATACAGGGTGTCCAAAAAGTAACGAAACACCTAAATAATTTTCCAGGTAAAATATTTTTCAAAAAGATCAAGGTCATTTTTGAAGTAACTTTTAACCAGGAATCCAGTGGTGACCTTGAATTAGACCTTGATCTTGACCTTCAAGTTTATATCAAGGTCAACTTTTTTTTTTTAATGGGAACCACTATTTTTGACAACGGCAATAGAAAAAGCATGAAATTTTACGTCCAAAAATGTACTCAGGTCGTGAGTCAAGAATGACCTTGAACTTCAGCTGAAGGCTATTAGGCTTAACCGGGTATGGGGCGGGTCCAATCTGTACCTCGGCGGCTGAGGTGTTTCCCGCTCTTTCGATCGCCGATGTCAAACATAGGGGTACCCACTTAAAAAGACATTGTTGACCATGAAATAACCTTGAAGGTCAAGCTCAACGTCAAACTCAAGGTCACCACTGTATTCCTTGTTAATGGTTACTTTAAGAATGACCTTGACCTTTTTCATAAATATTTTACCCGGAAAATTATTTAGGGTTTTCGTTAATTTTTTGGACTCCCTCTATAGTTTTATTATAGTTTTAGGGTCAGCTAAGTTGCCCGTCTTCGATAGAAGCACTTTGCGCCCTTCTACCAACCACTCTGGAATCGGCTCTTTCGACTTTAAATATGAGGTGAAAATTCGGGCCAGATGCTGGTGGGTTGAAGGAAACTTCTACCACCAGCAGGTCTTGATACTACCTGATTTTGGAGCGGAATAGTTCTTCATGCCAATTAATAAGTTTTTCACCTCCTCGGTAGTGATAGGCGGGCATTCCTCCTCAGGTGTTTTGAGGGCACTGCACAGCTCCTTGAAGCTATTTATATTCTTTAAGTATTCTTTCAGTGGATGCTGGACTTAATAGACTCCTCTCCCAAATTCCTCGACCTTCTCTGGTGTGGGCGGATGGTCTACAGTAACTGGATGGTCTCGGAAGAGTCGACATGGGTCGGACAAAAACGGTTTATTTTCTCTGACCCACATCTCTCATCTCCTTGCGTTAGATAGTACTCGTATTCTGTCAACAACATGCTGCCTGATGGTCACTAGCTTGTATTTGTTGAGAGTGTGAGCCGCTGTTCACGCGCGAACTCTCGAACCTTGGCAGTGAACGTCCTACCAGATGTTATGTAGTCAATCACACATTAAATGCGGGACGTGTACTGCCTTGCCCAGCCTACATTTGCGCTGAGTTGATGCAATCGTCTTTTGTTCTTATGGTCAACCGTTGGTTTTGTTTTACAGTTTGCATCTGTCAAAGCGCTCGCTGCATTATACACACAAAAATTGATAGTCCAGAGGTCGGGTTCTTCGGAAAAATCTCCACGAAGCTCGTCATCCAGTTCAGCTAGATCTTTGGGCTTTAGAGAAACCTGAATGTTGATGTTTCTCCGGGTCCGTAAGAATCGCTCTTCCCCCACTATATCTCGCGTAGTTTGTCATAAAATGAAAATTTTTGACTTATTCATAGTATTTTTGATTCATAAAACTAAGAAGGCAAGTCCTATAGAAAAAAATAAATGGAAAAACTGTAGATATTTTGAAAAGCTGCAATTCCCCTTTTGAACTGTCTTCAAGTAGCTGTCGTCGCTTGGCGTGAAATTGGAACATTCGATTTTTGCATAGCATTTTCGGCGGATGAAACTATGACCATTGGATAAGTTAGGCTGTTGAACGAACTCGTTCTCCTTTTCAGAAACCGAAACAAATTTGCTAAAGCTGGATTTGATCCGTTCATTTTTCCGTGAGTTGTCTTTATGGATGGACATACAGACAGATTGGCAGACATGCAGCCGCCGTCGCCCAGACTTGATTCTTGGCTTTAGGAGGTCGTTAAATGTGGAGACCCGTTGAAGCACTAAAGTGCGGAATTTCAGACGCAATCATCCCAGGTGGAGAGCATCATAAAGTTATCGCACGTTCGATTCACACAATTGACCGAAAAGCCCATAGGACGATCCATACTCTTAACGCCAGCCATGTCCACTACGTTAAGCCCTCCACCATACATACATCTTTTTATACAAGCTACAATTGTCTTTGTGTTAGATTTACGATTTTTGTTTACCACAAACATATGTCTGTTTCTGAGATATGAACTTATTAGAATTATCATATATGGTGGAAACATATATTGAATCAACTCATAGATTAAACCATTGTGCCAGAAGCGTATTAAAAGCTTTCCCCATATTCAATAGTAGCAAACAGGTATGCATTTTATTATTGTATTTTGATGTAATGTTATTAATTCTATTTGCGCGTATATATTGTATTTGCACTTCTGTTTTCTCAAAAAGTGGTCTATTTTTATAAGCGTCTAGTTCTTTTTTCTTAGATCTTTTCTACTCATTCCTTGATGCATTTTCACTTTTGAAACTAATACATAATAATCCGTTTGAAGTTCACAACCTCTAGTATCCATTGTATCTCTTACTAGCCCTTTTCTAAAAATAATCTTACCCCATGATCGCAAGTACTCATAATATAATTTAATAAAAATTAAATTAATTCCAACGATTTACCAAAAACGTGCATCAATTTCCGAATTAAAATAAAATTGGTTACAGCTTTTTTAAATTCACGGGAAATACATTATCAAATAAAATAAAATTGTTGGGTAATAACATAGTTATTCTCTTTTGAGTTCAGCTTCGACTTTCGTGCAAAACAGTCATGACCTTTTCCCGAGACAGACCTTAACGGTCCACAATCTTTGAATCAATACTATTACTGAAACGGATTTCCAAACTTTGCCCCTTGGTTCGCGCTTGCGATTGATTGATTTTTCTGAAGTCGAAGTTCATACTCTACTAAAAAGTGTTCGGAATTCAAATATGTGACCATGTCTCAGTGTGAAGTGGGAAAGGGACGAGTCAGACGAATAGCACTTTCAGTTGCATCGGGATTGATCGTTTCCAAGACGATCATGGTCGTAACTAGTGGAGCCAACATCTGGCCTAAATTTGCAAAATCATCGTTGGAACTCGGGTCATGATTAAATTGCATAAAACTAGATTTTAATAAATGTAAATTAGTAGGCTTGTGAATAGACTATTTCAATATCGGTTGATTTAAAATTTTGTGAATAAGCAATTTTATGTAATTAAATTTAAAGTAAGAATATGCTGTTCCTCCGCAAACCGTCACCAATCCGTCATTAATACATGAATAGCTATGGTTTTCTTCAAATCAGATACGACGAAACCACTAGGAACTTGGAAATTCAACGCGCAGAATTCATCCTACCTCTCCTGTTATAAATAATTTTGTTGAAAAATCTAACATTCAAATTTTGATCGCACGAAAAATAATAAAAAATCAAAAACTCCATTTCGCGGTCAAACCATGCAAGATACAGAAAAAGATGAATAGACAAAAACTGTACGCCTAAATAATATCTACAAATTCGTTATTAATCACTTTTTGATAGGATGCGTAGATTTGGTTTTATTCGTGAAAAACAATATTGAAAATAAAGAAATTAAATTTTTAGACAAACGACACAAGCTATAAAGAAATGAATAGACTGAAGTTGCTCATCTGAAAAACAGCTACACATTTTTCATTCACGATTTTTCTATAGGACGCTTAGTTTTTTTTTTAATCATAAAAAATACTATTAAATATACAAAAAAATGTTATGAAGGACGACACAAGAAAGAAAAAAAAATAATGGGCAAACTGATTCACTCAAAGAAGATGTACACATTTTTTATCTATAATTTTTAAAAAAGGCGAGTAGTTTTTTTTTCAATTGTAAAAAATAAGAATGAAAAAAAAAATTAAATTCTTGGAAAAACGACACAATAGACGAAAAAAAGTAAAAAGACCAAAGTTGTTAAAACAAAAAAGATCTACAAATTTGTTTTAAACTCTTGTTATAAAAATGAATCAAAAATTATAAATTTACTTTTTGGAAAAACGACACAAGCTACAATAACTTTTTATCTAACAAAATTTGTCGCCTAAATTATATCTACAAATTTGCTTAGAACCACTTGACACCAGTATACGTATTTTCAGTTTAAACCATAAAAAATAACGTTGAAAGTAAACAAATTAAATTTATGGAGAAACGACACAAGTTGCAATAAAATGTATGATAACAAGATATTTGTATAGGATGCACACTTTTTTTAAATCAGTACCAAAGCATATTATGAATTGTAAAAATATACATTTATTGAAATGATAGATTTTTCAGGGTAGCTGAGAATAACAATAAGTACATAGTAAGGCTTAAATATTGAAGCAATCATGAAAAGCAAAATTTGTACATTATTTAGCAAAATCTTAATAAGCAGTACCAGCTGGAGATACATAAATAAATATGATATACGTCTGATATAATAGTGTTGAACATAATGTATAAAAGTTCAGATTTTGGACAAAATCGAGTGCGAAGCACGAGATACGTGATGCGAATGTGCTCGTTAAAGCCGAAGGAGCTTTAAGAAAACAGAATTCACAATCACCAAATTACAGCTGTCGATGATTTGAAATTTAATTTCAAAGGGTCTGGGCGCAAATCTGGGGGAAATACAAAGAGCCAGCGCGAAGCGCGAGGTAAATACATCATCGAGAGCGGAGCGCGAGAACCAACATTTGCGCGCTCTAGGCGCGCTCAAACTTAAATATAAAATTCTTTGAAATTGGATGTTTCACGTTTAAGGGAGTTTCTAGGATTTCATATTTGTTCATTTCGCTAACTGCGCCTGTGTGCATGTTTATTTTTGCCCGTCTTGCAGTGGCGGTATAACTTGTATATATTCCACGAAGTACTGTATTACTCTCAATAATTGCAAATACGTCACCAGTAGAAGTTGTTAAAACATTTCGTTCTTTGCTTGGCATTGGACAACGGGTATTACCTGCCCCTTTCAATCGAAGTGGTGTATTAGCAGGAAAGGTGTATTTACGAATTTCGAACATCTGGTTAGGATTCGAGTGGGGAATAAGACGAACAAATCTATGATCCTCAGCTTTAAATCCAAAAATGCGAGAAGAAGCATGAGAGGCAGACGGAGACCTGGATCTACAACGAACAGGTGGCTCGACAGCAGAAGAACTGACAGGCAAATCCAGTCTGCCAGTAGAATCCGGTCTACCAGGATGAAGAGATCTGTCAGGAGAATGACGAGTGTCAGAAGAATAGGAAGTGCCGGAACGAGAAAGACCAGGTATAGGGGCGCCATTAGGTAAGCATTCAAACTCTGAACTGAACTCTGTAACAATAAGAAACAAATTATTGCTATTTTTGATCGATTTACGTTCCAGAATCTTAATAATTCGTGTCTAACTCTCTTGGATGAGCAAGCATACACTTCTCTATCAATATATTCTTACTAAATCCCTATCAGATGTTATCCCCAATAGAATTTTATAAAATCCTATTTCTATAAATGCAGGAAGCTTCTATCCTATTCTAGCAATTGTAAAATCTTATACTTCTTCTATCATTTCCTGTTTTTCGGAACTTTGGAAATTTCTACCGAAATCTACTTCTGGAGAAATATTATATTTTTCTAGCAAGATATTATCATTCAAAATTAGGGTCGATAATGTATATTTGTTTTGAGTTCTACAATTAGTTTTTTAAAAACTTAAAGTGGGGAGAAGCAAGAACATAGGGAGTGACGAGTGAGGGGAGTTTTTTGAAGAATAGCTTGAGGACTCAGATTCAAAGAAGAGAGATTATGAGAGTAGAAGAGCCAGGGAGCCAGAGGCGTAGGAGTTGAAGGATGAGAAGATAGAGAAACAGATAAGGAACTGAGCCAGGGAAAAGGAGTGACTGAGGGAGGTAGTGAAGAAAGTATGGAGCGGGGGAGGGGATTTCGAGAAGAGTTAATATAGACGTTAGTAGTGCCACTGTATAAGAAAAAAGATAGGGATAGGCAGGATAGGGGATAGGCGTTGATGGAGAGACTGGGGAAGGTTGTCGTGGGGAAAGGAGCATTGCCGGAGGAGCAGACGAGCTTACGGGTTTGTAGGAGCACTATCGACAATATCTACGTTCCGCAGCACGTGGTGAATGAAACATTAGAGAATAAGGGGTCGAGAGTGCACTCGTTCTTTGTTGATCTCAAAAGCGCGTTTCCTTTGGTGTATAGGGGGCAGTTATGGGAGGCGATGAAGAAGAAGGGACTGCAGACAGGCCTGATTGAGAGGATAAGGGAGATATATGAAGAGACGAAAGGTAAGGTAAGATGAGTGGCGGAGGTTTCTGGGGGTTTCTGGATGGATAGGTGGTTAAGGCAAGGTATCCGCTTAGCTTAACGCTTGTTCCGATTTTAATCGCGGATATAGAAAGTAAGCTAGAGGCCGAAGTGAGAGTGGGAGGTGCTAGGATTTGGTCAGTCGCGTAAGCAGACCACATAGTGCTGCTTACAAGAAGCGAAGAGGCCTTAAAGGATATGATGAGCTGGTTGAGACGATACCTGAATGAGAATAGGTTAGAGCTAAATTTGTAAAAGTCCTAGTGTATGGTGTTCAGGAAAGGAGGTGGAAGGGACAAGGAAAGGGTGTGGAAGTAGAAGGGAAAGGTGGTGCAGAAGCTGAAAGAGTTTGTGCGCCTCGGCTTCTTGTTTCGGAGAAATGGTGGGGTGGATAGTCACATAAAAAAGAGTGTGATGATGACAAGTGTGGTGATAAGGCAGGTGTGGGGGCTGGGAAAGAAAATACTTGCAGATGATTTTGGAAGATGAATAAAATTGTTTGACTCACTAATGATGAGTGTGCTATTGTATGGAGGAGAGGTTTGAGGGAGTTAATAGAAACTAATGAGGTAAATAGGACACGGAAGAGGTATGTAAAGTAGACGCTGATGTTAGCAAAAAATAAGCCTGTATATATTGTTAGGAAAGATGCGGGGGGAACGAGCTTAGGGATTCTAGCAGGAAGTCAAGCGTTTAAGTATGAGAAAAACTTTTTTTAAAGAGGAAGATGTAGGCTGGTTAGGAATTATTGGTGGGAGAAGGAGGATATGGAAGGACAGAGGAGCAAGTGAAAATGATGCATGAGAAGGGGAGAAAGGTGTATCAGGTGGTGAAGAAGAATGGCATGCAGAGAGATGAGATGATGATTTTCTTCTTAGAAATCGATCAATTATCATCAGCATCAGACTTCTATCAAATCCTATTTTCCAGAAGCTGGAAAAATTCTATGGAATTTTCGAAGATTGTATTTAATATAAGTTCTCTGTCAATAGAATTTGATAGAGGCTTAATGTAAATCGTTTGATAGCAAAGTATAAGATTTTTTGATATATAGACCCCGAAAACTTATAGGTAACCTAGATAATTTGTTTAGCGATGAATTTTGTAAGTTTGACCTTGAACTGATCTTGACCCTGATCTGGTGGGACCAAACGTACAACGGATTGGAATTCAGCGACCCCGAAATTGTAAGACGAAGAAATTGCAAGGGTTTAGATTTTGTGGTCCTGTGTTATCTTTGTAAATTTTGGCATAATTTTTGATAGAATAAGTACAAATTACAAGGACCTTTTGAAATCACTTTTTGAATTTGACGTATGGATTTTCTTTATTCCTTATTATTTTTCAAAATTAATTATCAATTGTTTAAGAAATTTCTTTCCCCACATTTTATCGCAAGTTGTCGGTACCCTTACAACTACATAATATAAAATAAGGCAATCAAAAAATCAGTACGGTCGATTCAATCTGTTGTTAATTTTCTAAGCAATTTTTTATTGTTAAAATGTAGCTTAAATACATTTACTAAAAATTATAGATAAATTATATTATTATACTCACTAATATAACTCAGGATAACTGCTAGTGTTAAGAAAAGAATATTATCAATCCTCATCTTTTCGAATTGGAGAACAGACTGGTTAATTTACAAATACGATTTATTAGATATGTATGTATCATATATTCTGTAGTCGTTATCTCACAGAAGATACGCGTGAAATTTGTCTCCTTCTGATTTATTTTTACATTTCATCAAAATTCGTGGTAGCGATTTGCTTTCAAGTATTCAAAAAAAGAAGAAAAATATGAAGGATGAAATTCACAGAAGAAAAAAAGTCGCTACGTGGAATCAATATATGTATCATACAATTTTTGATCACGAAAAGTAGAAACCCGTAAATCATGTATCTTATCTAACCTTGGTGGGTATATAGAACCCACCCACATTATGATCGAAGAAAAAACTCTTAGCAAAAATGTAATTAATCAGGTTAAAATAAATTCTCGATTACATCCGTTCGGGAAAGAAGATATAAAAACTTAATTTTTGGAATGTAGGCCTAGGTAAACAAACCTATATTTAAGAAAGATATCATCATATTATGAAATTACTTTTAATTGAATAGATGACATCAATTTATTATAATCATACAAAAATAGTTTTAATAAAAGTTCCAAAATACATGGCGTTCCTAGAATTTAAAAATGTATTGACTCTTCATATTTCCTTTGATAACCCGTAAAAACCCTCTCACAGAATGTGTAGGGCTGAGGAAGAAAAAACCTTTCTCAAACTTAATATGATTAAAAAAATTTGTTTTGAGTACAGCGCTATAAAAATAAAAATTTTCGACTGCCATCTTCTGCTTTTGGCATAAAAAAATGTTTGAAAAAGTATTAATAAAAATTTTTTTAAACAAGTTTTTCTTTAAAATAATGTTTGAAGTTCTTTTAGAACATAAAAAGGCAACATTTGCACATTAAACAATAATTCTAAACAATATTATCTATTATCAATACATTTTATTTCCGAATGCTTTAAAAGTTAATTTAATAATCCTTTACTAGTACTTTACTAATGACTTCGTAATGCTATATTAATTGCTTTGCGAATTGTTTTCAATGGACGTAAGAAGATTTTTTAGTGTTTTTTGTATTACAAGGGAAATATAGAGATTTCATGGAAAGAATACATGAGATTTCGAAAATGACGAATCCCTGCTTTGAATCTGATTATTAAGATTATAATTAGATGGAAGGCAATATTTCTTTTAAGGTCTGCGGATGTGCTAATAAATTTCACAATGAACATGGTACTGTTGCTAGGGCAGATTTCGAACATTCAGAGGAGCTATAAGGCTCATAAAGTTTTCGTACCTATCTGAATAAGAATACGAAAGCTTTAAAATTATTGTGTTATATAGTATTATTATACAGGCTGTCCAAAAAGTAACGAAACACGTAAATGATTTTCCAGGTAAAATATTTTTCAAAAATATCAAGGTCATTTTT
>CAKNWT010328181.1:0-11898 GCA_932066315.1 Andricus coriarius | reverse complement strand
GAGTTAAAATAAGAGAAATATATTTTCAAGTAACATTTTAAAACGGTTTCTTAGATACATATACATGACAATTACAAAAAAAGGAGAAAAAAAGAAAGAGACATCCAAACCACCTCTCTCTCATTTCTTTATTACTTATCCTTTTTTTAAGCTCAGGGCGTAGAAACAAGTCTCAGTATGCGTTCTATCTTCGAACCAGAAAGTCGTTTTTCAAAATCAGTGAATATATTTGAAAAAAGAAAAATTTTGGTTTTTTCTAATGATGTTAGGAATATTTTTTGAAGGAAGAATTTTCATCTTTTACTGATTAACAGTCACATAAACACTCAAGATTGTTAGATTGAAATGTTAATAAAAGTTTTTTTTTCTAAATGTAAAATCATTTTTCCAGAATATTAAAGATGAAAATGGTAATAATTACGCAATAATTAACTTCAAATTCAATTCTGCTTTTTAATTAATATTAGCATAACATAGAAATATTCCCTATCTGTATCCTATTAAAATTTCCCTAAAGGGTTCGGTTGCATATTTTCTTTCTTCTCCTTCTCTTTCAATTTTCATATAAGTGTCTCGAATGAGCCATTTTACAAAGTTATTAAAAAAAATGCTTCCCTTATTTCAACTCTTTTTGTGCAATTACTTTGCACAAATTGATTTTGTTGAGTATTTGTTTCTAAAAACAGTTTTCCTTAAGAACATGATTCTTTCTGAGCCTTCTTGTGCAATTTTCTTGGACGATTATATATTTTTTTAAGTTTATGTTTGTTAAAGAATGCACTTTCAAATATTTCATAAACAGAGACATTGAGTAAAAAATTTCTCTTTTGTGGATGATTTCAACTGTTCTTTTTAATTAAAAATTTGAATTCAAATTGAATATCGTTTTATTTTCAGTCCACCTCCGGGCAATCCAGATTTTTGAAGTGGGCAAAGAGAACCGATGGATAATATATTTATGACGACTTCAGATCTTTCTACAATTTAATTATAACCTATTGTTATTATAAACCGGCACTGTCGTCTGGTATAATAAAAAGCACGCTCGCCTCTAGATTATAGTCGAAATGAAGTCCGCTGTACTATACACGTATTTTTCTGCGATTTTCCCATTTTTATAAATGAGTACCTAGATTTATTTTCCTTGCGGCTAAAACCGTTTTTTCACGATAATTATCTGACAAAAAGTCAAGACGGGTTTTGAAACTGAATAAAAGGTCTTTATTTGCATGTTATCAAAGAAGCAAATTATTAATATTTTTTCTTATTATTGGAATTAAATTATTTTTGATAATAACTCAAAAGCGTTAATAATAATTTGTTGTAATACAAGGACCCTAAGTTTCACTTTTTCGACCTAGTGTGAAAGTTGCAGTACGAGTCGGAGTCAAGGCATCATTTCAAAATACAAAAAAGCCCAGCTATCAACCTTATTGAAAATAATGTTAATATTTATAATCGAAAAATTGACAATTTGAAGCAGGTCATACACCCTTAAAGGACTTCAATTATATTTATTAAAATTTAATTTGGAATAAAGGTTACTACAATCTTTTCACATTGATCAATTTATCGTGATAAATCTGCAACAGTATTTAATACTTATTAAATTCTTATTATTTATTATGTATTGTTCATTATTTCTTATTTTTTATGTCCGCATGTAACATCAGAAACAATTATCTATTACTCTCACTTTTGACGGCGTCTAATCAAAAATTTTAATAGATCGAATTAACTAATTAAGTGATATTTGCTTTTATAGAAATAGTTTATCAAATATATAGGCTCAAATCAAGTACGAAAATCTTTCCTTATCGTCGAAAACTGATTTAAAAAAACAACTTTCTTCACTGGTATCCGAAAAAGAGGGATTGGGGCACCAGAGAAAGCCTTGAGAACGATAATACAATAAATGTTTATTGTAATTACCTGTTACTTCTAAAATGTTAATCCGACTCAGGATCATAAACATTTTTCCACTTTAGTGTTACATTTTCTTATATAGAATAAGCCATGTGGAAAATTGGGTCTTAGACGTCATCAAGACGTACTACCTGAAAAATTTGTGACGTTCGCTTTCGAAAGCCACAGGGAGTTTCCTTTATTTCACTTAACTTCATTTTGGAAACGATGCCGCTTTGCATGTTAATTTTTGCTCGTGTCATAGAGAGATTAATTATAGTATACATTCCACGAAGCACTGTATTATTACTCTCTAATATTGCAAGGACGTCACCAGTGTGTGTTGTTAGAACAGTTTGTTCATCTGTTGGCATGGGCATACGGACATTACGTTCTCCTCTCAAGCAAATTGGCTTATTGGCAGGAAAAGTGTATCTGCGAACTTCAAAAACCCGTTGCGGATTGTTGTAAGGAATAAGCCGCCTAAATCTAAGTTGTTCAGGTGTTAACATAAAGAGCGAAAGAGGATAATTGGCAGGAGGAGACCTGGACCTGGCTCGAAGAGAAGAGTTTGCAGAATGAAGAGCCCTGTCAGGAGAATTAGGCCTGGCAGGAAGACGAGACTGGTCAAGTGAATTATTCCTGTCTGAATACGAAGGAGTAGGTGAGCTGTGATGAATACCAGAAAGAGGTGCATTATGTGGTGAACTCTCCAACTGTGAACCTAATACTGCAAGAATAAACGTAGGATTATATTTTGTTTGAGTGTTGCCCATGTATTGTATGCTCAAAAAAGTTACATAAAAGTTTTCTATATGCGATAATTAAAAAAAAAATAATATGAGATGGTTGATGGTTAACTGTCCGACGTATTTTTTAGCTAAGGTGATCGACAATAAACTAAATAATGCAACTGAAGCTCCATCTTTACATATTATTCACAATCATGAATTAAAAGAAAAAATTTATAAATTTACAATCGACAATGACTGCGTCCATGCTTTTAAGTTCTCGAAAGTCTCGACAAAAGGTGCCATCAAATATCTTTTTGACAATAATTATTTCATTTTTGACCACAGGGTATATCAAAAAATTGAAGGGACAACGATGGGCTCTCAGATTTCGCCGTTATTTGCAGACATGGTCATGGATGATCATATTAACCTGGCTATCTATTTAAAGAAAACAACAGGATTATTACTAATTGGTACAAAAACCCTCTTCAGCAAGTAGAACTATCAACTACTTTTCAAGTAATCCAAAAAATATTAAAAGGAATATTGCGTTTAATTTGGTTGATAGGACCATACATTTATCCCATAAACGATTCCATTTTCACAATCTTGAAATTGTTACTCAAATACTACTTAAAAACGATTATCCCATTACGTTCATTCAAAAGCATATTAAAACTCGCATGAATACAATGAAATTTTCACGTAATAATAAAGAAAATCATAATTCAGGTAACAAGAATTTTTTACAAAAACCAAAAATTAGTCTTCCTTACATACCGAAAATTTTTTATAAATTATCTACTCATCTTAAGACAGCTAACATTACAACTTTACCTTCTTTGAAATATTCTCTAAATTCGATTATTAAACTTGGTAAGGATGTTTCTGAAAAATCGGATCGTACATATGCATGAAATTTCAAAAGGTTTTTCACTAACCAAAGTGTTAAATGCTTCACCAACATTTTCATTAAATTTCATGAACTTGCTTCTTACAGTATAGGCTTATCCAGTATTATCTAAGTTTTGCAATACATACTGACCGAAGACGGTTCTGTTCCATAATAAGTTACCGACAGTCAGGACTATCCTTGGTCAGTAATGAAGATTGCTGAAATGGATCAAAGCTCAGGCGATATATGATGGATCTACCTTATAGTGATGCATATCGATCATTTTAAAATTTGTCTAAAATCTCGTTAGATTAAATCGAAACCTTAAACACCATACTTATCACATCGAGACAAGCGATCTCTCAATCGAGATGATCGTCTCGTCTCGATCGACTTTTTTCATTACAAATTCTTGATCTTCATTAAATTTCAGTTCCATCTAACTATGTTTTAAGCAAATCTCGGTTTTGTCCAAAAATGATTTATATGCATCACTACTACCTTATCAACCGAATTAAACTAGAGATGTATGATCAAACTCAAAATTCGAATTGCTAACAAAAAAGATAAACCTCTTGTTTGTAACTTTCCAAAATTAAGTGATTGCGGTTCACAATTTATAATAACTTTTCGAGAAATGTAAGTTACTTCTTTAAGTAAGTGCGACGAGTTTTTTTAATGTGTAACGTATCTGTAAGGAGTATCTTTAAAAAATAAATTTACTCACCCCCCTCAGCTTGTTGGCTTGGTTGGCTCGAAGAAGGCTGCCACCTCTTCTTAGGAGGAAGTATAAGAGGTGAGTCGCCCTTCGAACTCAATTCTGTGTGAAAAAATAGAAATAAATGATGTTTTAATTTTAAATACTAAAACTGAGAAAAACTGGCTACAGAATTTGAATTTTCATTCATTTAAACCTATGTATTGTGTAGTTGCAGATTTTGCAATGAACAAAAGTCAATCGTGAACATAAAATAAATGGATCTCTAGTACTTGAGGGAACACATGATGCTACCCAGCTCCATTTGTCGATATTTTCATAGCTTAATTTAGGCTGATTTGTTTTGTTTTTTACTTTCGTTATATGTATGCCTCCTCAGAATCCACATAATCGATGCACAACAAGAGACATTGAGAAACGGTAGTTGTATAGCTGATACACATAGTGCATGCTATACCATATTTTTACGAGAGCAAGTTCCTTTCTTAAATTACCGGTAAGTCTACTGATCAGTGTTATATATAAATCGTGTGCAAAGAGTAAGGACCACGATTTAAACTCAAACTGTTAACGGAGAGCATTAAAACATTGTGTTTGAATATAAATCCTACAGTGATGGTAGCGTTTACAAAATCTGTCTTCCAATCATGTTCAAACGTGTCTTACGCGTCCTAACTAGGGCGACGAATAATCAGAAACATGCGTTAGGTTCAAGGTGAAAACCACGACTGGGCAGACCCGACGGCTCTGCAACAATAGCCCTATAACAAACAATATAGTCAAAACTAAAGTAAACTCAGAAAGTAAATTATTTAAAGAAGTCAAATAATTGCTTATGCCTGTTCATAACGAAGATAACGGATATTTTACTCAGGATTATTGATTAAAGACTTTAGAACCAAAGGGTAACAATAGTAAGATTAATTTTAAGAGATCAGACTTTTAGACCTTTAGAAAAAGCAACTATTATACAGATATTAACATACCTGTATAGTTATTACCCCGAAATAGGATTTCATAAATGATTCAATCAAGCCAGAGAACTAACTAAAGAAGAAAGGAAAACCATCATTAAAGAAGCTAACGCGAACCAGCTTGGTGAAAAAAATACAATTAAAAAAACAAAAGAAATGAGCGAATATGGAAGAAGAAATTAAAAAGTATGTAAAAGCATACCCTATTTGCCAATTGCAAAAGATAACAAGAGTCACTAAAAAAACACAATCCAGAAACACCTACTAATCCTTACATTCAGATCACCGATCAAGGAACAAACTTCTTATCAGAATTAATGCACCAATTTGAAGATGCATTAAATATTAAGCATATAAAAACAATATCTTTCGACGCACATGCAAACAATAACATAGAAGGAATGCATTCAGCTATTAAAAATCTCATTAAAAAACCAATGGCAGATGAGAGTGAACAATGGAATGAAAATCTGAAATTCATAGCGTTCGTATTCATTGCAGTTAAAAATAAAAGTACAAGTTTCTCATCTTTCGTGATGACCTTCGGAAGAGATTTTAATATAACATCAGCAATACCAAGATCACCAAACCTTACATTTATTGAATAAATGAGACATCAAACACAATTACATCATTCAGAAAGCTTAAGAAATAATAGAACTTAAACGGGATACGACCAATAAAGGTTTAGATGAAGATATAGTGCAAGGTCGTCCAGTATACAAAATAGGACATCAGGTCACATGTAAATATAATAGAAAACAAAATAAATTGAGTCCAAGCTGAAAAGACTTCAAAATAGTTACAGGAATTACAATCAAACTAATAATTCAAACATTAAATTTGAAGGTTAAACTCTTTAAATTCATATTCATCAATTAATGCCATTTTATATTTCATGATAATAATTATTCTGTTACTATGGATGTTGATAAAGACGACACAAGCAAACTACAACCTTCAAGAAATTTATGGAAAGATCTACATAGAGAAAATCAGCAAAGCTTACTTGTGAATATAATATGAACTTTCTTATAAATTCTCGTATATTCGGTAACTTGCCGGTAAGCTTCTTTGTTACCTTCTCCAATTTTATGTTGCCGAAAGTTTTCGAACTCTGGTCGAAACTCGCTCTATTTTTGTAGCGGTCGCTGAGGTACTAGGTCGGCATTATTGTCGCGAATTGTGAATTTTGAAACGTTGTTGCAATTTTATTTTCTCCTCGAGGAACTAATACCGAGAAAAGCTGATGATCATCCCGATGAAGAAGAGCCTAATTTGATTCTTAATGTCCAACGAATCCGCCCGGTGTCCGCCTCCGATTTTTTTCATTCTAACATATGGAGTAGTACTCGAAAAACTAAGCGACAAATATTTTTTCTTATCTGCCCAAATCGTGTTTTCGCAGGTGAAAACCGCCCCCGAAAATTGGGTTTTAAATTCGCAGTTAATGATTTCTCATATAGCAGCGGTGGTTTTCACAATAAGCACAACTGGACAAACTTTCTCACAGTAACAGATCAAAAATGTGATTTTCTCAAACTTTTCGAACATTTTTTAGAGGAGACAACTACACCAAAATTATTTCTTACTACACAGCCAAACAGTCTTAAAATTAGGCCCAAAAATGCATGCTCTGAATAATTTCAACGGCGGAAGATACGTGTGTAGTATGGATTCCTAAACTTGGTTCAACAGCAGATGAACCTGCAAAGAGCAGTCGAATTTCGGAGAAGTGGCAAAACAAAAACTAATGGCCCGATAAGTATTGTTGAACATCAATTCGGAAAAGTAACATCAGAAGGTCAATTGAGACGATAGATAGGACAAATACATAAAGGCGGTACTTATATGGAAAAATTACATCGTACTTCAGACTGCACGTTAAACAATTTATAAACTGCAATTGATGCTGGTAAGATGGTCACGAGGTAGAATTACAAAAATGGGCTCTGCATCCTAAAACAAATCTTGGTTTTGAAGATACACGATTTAAGTCCTATAAATGTTGGGTGTGGCGGTTTAAAAAAAATTAGAATATCCAGAAAATTCAAAACGAACAATTTTGTGAACAAAGTGAAGCCGCTCATCACTCAATATTGCAGAGATAATATTTATAACTCAGATCAAAGTGAATTCCAATTAGAGATGCATTCAGGACGAACATTAGCAGTTAAAGGTACTAACAAATGGAATGTGTAGTCCAATCCATTTCTTCTACAAATCACAGCTATAATATTTAGCCCACGATTTCAGCAGATGGAAAGCTCCTATCTCCGCTTTTTCTTGTATTAAAAGAACAAAATATCTGGAATGCTTACGTCGGCCAAATTGACTTGTTTTTTAACATTTTCAGTAATAAAAGTATTGTGCGACATTTTTCTGATTCTTTTATACTTTTCGACTATGACATGATGCTTGGCATACCAAATAATATTATAAAGTGACATTTTATGAATTTAGAAAAGAACCTAATAAATAAGACATCTTCCAGACTAATAGAACTTATAAAGTGACAGTTTCTAGTACATGATCAATTATTATTATCATCAAGGTATAGCAAACTTTGTACACACTTCTGGTTTGAAAGTGGCTATCTCGCAGGAAAACTAGGGGAATAGAAGTTCCTTAATTTCATGAAAACATACAAACAGTGAACTGCACTTATTACGATTTCGTGTAATCAAAAATAATATTAGGGTAGAACACCCCTCTAATAATAATTCCGAAAATTTCAGAAAATCACAGCTTCCACGTCTCACTGAATTTACCCGATTTGGGCACATACGAAAAAACACGTGTCACTTAGTTTTTCGAGTACTACAACATATGTCAGAATGAAGAAAATCAGAGGCGGACACCTACCTAGGTTGCCTTGTTAGTTACCCCCTGAAATTGTCGCAACAGGAGTTAGTTTATTCACCAATTATTCCCTGAATAAAATTTCATGAAATTTTAACAAAAATTTGAAATCATCAACAGCGATAATGTATCCTCAAGATTCATTTTGTAATTTTGACTTCAGATTTATAGTCAGAAACTACAAAAACCCCTAAATACCTCCTTCAACAATAATTTTGCATAAAACTGCTATCTCGCATTTTTTTGTATTTTTCGGGCCCAGTTCAGAAGATAGAAGAATAAATATTAAAACATAAGTTACATATATACAAATATTCTTCATGTAGCAACATATTTCATAAGAAACTGATTATATTTCCCTATAAATGAAAGCTTTTTATATTTAACAACTAAAGAATTCTATTTCCAAAAACTTGCAGAAGGTTAATGACATCGTAGGACGAAAGTCACAAGCCTCAGAAAGTGGACATTAGTATACAAATTATAAGTATGGTCGCCCTAATTAAACTTACCAACAAAATCCAGATGAACCGAAAATGTAAGAATTAGAATGTAGCTGGCGATCTTCATTTTTTCTCCGGTATTAGACAGATTTCCTAACTGTCGACTGAGACTGATGTGGAAATTTTTGCCACGAAAGCAGAAATTATCACATTTTGTAAATAGGCTCTATGTGAGTTTGAGTGATGGAGGCATGTAAGTCCTTACTGTCTCTTGTAGAAAATTCTGTTTTAAATGGGAAAAAAACAAAAAAGAAAAAAACAACGAAAAAGCCAAGAACTGAAGCTAAGAAAAACATCATTTATTAATTTGGCGTCAGTAAACATTTCGTTGATTATTATCACATCATATTTGTTCAAGGTTTCATAACTGCATATACTTTTATTGATATAGCATAAAATTAACAGGTTAAACGCTTTTTTTTAAAGTCCGTTTTTACGCACGAAAATGCAAAAACAAGAATCATTGACAATAACTTGAGATGAACTAAGATTAACTAAGATTATTTTTAATTACATAGAACAACTCTGAATTACATAAAATAAAATATATGAATTTTCAACGAACTAGTTGAGTTTTTAAATAAAAAGATGCATTGTTTTTACCACAATCAAAAAATTTAAGAATACCGTTATTTTTAAACCAACGAGATGAATTTGTAATAAAATTGATGCAACTACTCTGACTAATTTTTTAAAACGCAGCTTAACTCTAAAGCAAGTGGTTCATTTTTTGACTAAAATTACGAATTTTAGTTACACGAATATTTTGTCAACAAGTTAATGTTTTCACTATAAAAGCAATAGATTATTAAATATACATACTCGAATTGAGTACTAAAATTTTTCTTTATTGCCGAAAACTAATAAAAATGAACTTTGTTTCTCTTAATCCGAACATGAGGGACTGGGGAACTAGAGAAAGATTTAAGCCTTGAGAACGATAATACATTATCTTTTTATTGTGATTACCTGTTATTTTTAAACCGTTGATCCGACTTAAAATCTCAAAGAAATTTCCACTTTAGTTTCACATTTTGTTATATAGATTTAACGGTGTAAAAGATTGAAGTTTATGTGTGGCTAAGACGTACCACGCGAAAACTCTTTGAGATTCGCTTTGGCCAGCCACAGGGAGTTTCCTGCATTTCACTTAGTTTCATTTCCGAAACCATGCCGCTCTGCATGTTAATTTTCGCCCGAGGCATAGTGAGATACCTTGTAGTATATATTCCACGAAGCACTCTATTATTCTGCTCTAATATTACAAGGACGTCACTAGTGTTTGTTGTTAGAACAGTTTGTTCTTCTGTTGGCATAGGCACAGGGGCTGTACCATTTCCTTTCAATAGAAGTTGCTTATCGACAGGAAAAGTGTATCTGCGAACTTCGAATATCCGTTGCGGATTTTTGTTGGGAATAAGCCGTATAAATCTAAGTTCTTCAGGTTTCAACATAAAGAGAGAAATAGGACGATTGGCAGGAGGAGACCTAGACCTTGCACGAAGATGAGGCTCTGCAGAATGAACAGCCCTATCAGGAGAATGATGTCTGGCAGGAAGAAAAGACAGGTCAAGAGAATGATGCCTGACTGAAGAAGAACAAGAAGGAGAAGAAGAAGAAGGTGTGCAGGGATGAATACCAGAAAAAGGTGCGTTATTTGGTATACTCTGCAACTGTGAACCTGATACTGCAAGAAGAAACAGTGAATTACATTTCTTTTTAAGGGTTGTCCATTTATTACGTAACGCTTTTATGGGATTTGTATAATATAAGATCGAAAGTAGCGTGCAGTAAACCAATTTTTCGTTTAAATTAAGGTATTATGAAAAAAGCAATGATATTAGAAGTTCATTATTATTGGAATAATGGTTCTCTTGAAAACTAGGGTTACCTTCATCATTTGCATGTTCGTTAGTTATCCCCACACGTGAGAGAAGGTCCCTTTCTTTGGACGGCATACCTGATGATGTTTCTGTGAAAAAAGAAAAAAATTATAAGTTTGTCATGTTAATAATAATTCATTAGGAATAGTAGAAGATAACTGGATCATTGCTCTGGAGTCAAACCGAAGTGCCTATGAAAAAGCAACGGAACGCGTTCTTGGGTTGCGGATAGAGGGTCCCTGTACCAAGATCTTCTGCTGAATATGGTCACATTAATTAATAAGTAGTCGCGGACAATCGTCCAGGGGTGGTCTCGAAGGAATTAAACCCCAAGCCACCTCTCAGAGTATGCAGCCTTATCCTTCCATGCGAACCCCTACAAGGATGGACGAACCTTCTTCCCTAGCTGCTTATGGGAACAGCAATGATAACACCAAACAGAGTTGTAGTAAGTTCGGTTAAAAAAATCGAACGCGCAGGGCTTCCGACAATGGGTCAGACAACAATGCCGACTATTCTAGAGTTGGGGGAGCCAGTCAAGGCGGGGTCAATGTGATGAACCGTTATAATCTCAATAGTTTAAAGGGGGTGGATCGACTTAGGGACGATCTGCTGAAGTGCTATGATAGCAGTGTGGCCTCTGAACGAAAAGGTTACATGGCGCGAATGTAAACTCTGTGGTGCGAGAAACACCCAGGGCCCTCGTTCTTCTCGCATAAACGTCTGCGAAACCGTGCTGAGGATCTCCGAAAAAGGGATTATATAAGCGAAGCGCCTACTCAACCGCAGCCAGAGCAAGCCGGCAACACAAAAAGAGTGGCGACACTAAAATCAACCGCGAGCAGGCATCGAACAGAGGAAGAGCGATGCCACAAGAACCGAAAACACATCAACATTCAGATTTCTCTGAAGCCCAAAGTTCTGGCTGAACTGGATGACAAGCTTCGTGGAAATGTTTCCGAAGAATGCGACCTCTGGACTATCAATTGTAGTGTTTATAATGCAGCGAGAGGTTTGGCAGATGCCAACCGTAAAACAAAACCAACGGTTGATAAATAAGACCAAAAGACGAATGCATCAACTCAGCACAAAGATAGGCTGGGCTAGGCAGCATGCGTCCCGCATTCAGCAAAAATATATTATTTTAGCAATTTCGAATTTCCGACGAGTGCGGGTTTTTAATTTGTCGCGTCTTTTTCTTGCCGCGCTGTATGAAGCGAGACACAGACGATTGTCTGGCGACAAATATTTTACGCCGCAAACCCATTTACCGACGGACACAATTGACACAATTACTGTACAATTGAGCTACGATACGATTGAACATTTTGAATCATATCTCGGGTACCCACGAAGATTATTTAAGTTTTCTGAGTAGATGAGTAAGGCCGGTTCTAATCCAAGATTCCTACCTTACCGACATC